>CAUYQG010071858.1:0-21854 GCA_963574415.1 Tarsius wallacei | reverse complement strand
AGCCGGGCTCGGTGGCTCAGCCTGTAATCCCGCGCCTTGGGAGGCTGAGGTGAGTGGATTGCCTGAGCCCATGGGTTCGAGACCCGCCTGGGTAGGCGAAACCTCATCTCTACAATAAATCAAAAAAATTGGCCGGGCGTGGTAGCGTGCGCCTGTAGTTCTGGCTACTCGGAAGGCTGAGGCAGAAGGATCGCCGGAGCCCAGCTGGTCGAGGCTGCGGTGGCTGGGAGCGGCCACTGCACTCCAGTCTGGGCGACTGAGTGAGACTCCAACTCAAAAAAAAAAAAGAATAAATTAAAAAAAAAAAAAAAAGAATTTTTTTGTTTCATTTTGTTTTGTTTTTAACATAGTTTGGGCCGCATACATTGATTCCTGGTGCATTTGTGTACCTTATAGTTCTTTGAATTTAAAATAATGGTTCTGTCACTCGTTCTACATTTTCAACTTCAGGATTAAAGTATTTTGTAAAAAAATGAGTTAGCTTTTATCAAGAATCTTCCTTATTGTGCTCCACATCAAATACCAAGTGTTCTGAATTTATATATATTGGCGCTTGGTCACAGATCAAGGAGCACACCACTGACTTCTGGTTTCTGGCCCAACAATTATTATTTCCATCCTCACACAAAAAAAGGCCTAACGACAACAAAAAACTCTTCTTACATCCATTAGTTTCTAATTATTAGAAACTAAGCATGGACTAGCTTGAAAGATAAAAATAGTGGGGGTCACTGCAGAGATTAGAGAAAAAAATGTCCTCCCTGGCAAGGAGAGGAGTAAAAGTAAACAGTTGATACACATGTAGAGCATATTATTCTCCTTTAAAAAAGGCCTTTCTTCAAGGAAATTTATCTTACCAGAGTCTTCCAACAAGAAGTTACTCAATATGGATATTCAGTTTCAAATACCTGATTCCAGGCTCCTCTAACCTTTCTCTAGCCTTCAACATGGAAAAAGAGACATACCCAATTCAGAATAACTAAAATACTGAGACTTATTTATAGAATTATAGAACATTTTCCCTCCATTCACTTCTAACCACTGCGTTCACAGGACTTTTGTATAATGCCAGGGATTAAACTGAAAGAACTATAAAGCTCAAATTCTATTTAAGAAAGAGCCTCTAGAAAACACCAAAGACAAAAATAAGGACATCAGACAAAATTTTAGCCTCTGACCTTACAGACATATCAAACAGAAAACATAGCCTAAATTTTAGCTAAACAAACATAAAATCTCTAAACATAAAACCTCACACTAAAGACCTGTTTACCCCAGATCCTTATCCTCAATATATCCTTTTTTGGCATTCAAAAAAAAAAAACCCAAACAAACAAAAAAAGCATTACAAGTCATGATAAAAACAACACAATCTGAAAAGAAAAAGCTAGCACAAGAACCAGACTCAGATAGGGCAGATTCTGAAATTATCAAATTTAAGTTGATTCATATGCTAAGGGTGGTAATGGAAAAAGTGAACAACATGGTAAAACAGATGAGTAATATCAGCAGAGAGGTGAAAACTCTATGAAAGTTAGTCATTCACAGTATAACAATATTTTCCTGAGACTTACTTGGAGATAAAAGAATTATTAATGCTGCTACCACCAGATAGAGTTATAGACCTGTGGGAGCACAGACAGTTTCTATGGTAGGAAGAAACACATCCAGGTGAGGGAACATTTCAAGACATTTTCTCATCAAGAGTTGAGAAACCTGCAAGACAGAGAAACCAAGTTTTTGTTTTTCATTTGGAGTTGAAGCAGGAGGTCCAGTGAGTTTGATAGTGTGTCCCTAGGCCTATCTGGAAAGGGAAGATGAGAACCAAGATCTGGCATGCTGGAAACCAACCCCCCCCACCCCAAACTGACAAAGCAAGACATTTTTATGGACCCTGTAGTTCAAAGTGTTGTCCCGCGATACAAGGTAGATAGGCTTGAGACATCTTTCTAGTACTTCATTCAAGCTGCTTTGGGACAGAAGGCAAGTAGCAGGAACAGGGGAGGGGTGAGATGCGTTTGACAGGATTGCATCTACCACATCAGCACTGTGCAGGGCAGAAACTCCACTGAAGAACTTGCATATGAGCCCTCCTTAAATCTCTGGCACCAAGGACATCAATAGTCTGTCAGTGGGAGTCAGAAGAACAATTAACTAACATGACAATGCCACCAAAGAGTTCAACAAGTTATAGCCATCTGTTTCTTTCTTGCTCTTTCCAACCCTTCCCAACATACGGGAATAACTAGTCCTCGGAACGGGGAGGGATAGGGTAAGAGAAGTCTCTCAAAGAGAGATCATACTGTACTCCAAGCATCCAGGATTTCAGCTTTGCTTGAACTTGACATTATGATTGATGAACACATTTAAACCCCGTGAGATACAGGGTCCATAAAAATGCCTTGCCTTCTCCATCTGTGGCATGCAGGCTCTTCCAGCATTCCAGCTCTCCAAGTCTTATCTCCCTTGACCAAATAGGATGCAAACCTAGAACTTTAATCTCCCTTTACAGACTAAAAGCTTTAAATAAAACAGTGGTTTAATGCCCCTCCCCAAAATCTGAAAGCTAAGACACTCACCTCAAATCTTATTAAGGGACTGAGAGCAGAGATCCAAGAGTGATATTACAAACCCTGATTGGAGAAAGCGTCTATAGCCATAGCACCCTGAATGGGCCCAATCTCATCTGACTGGAGAAAGGTCACCTCTCCTCATGTTGATACTGTTCCAAGCAAAGGCAGAACCGTAAAGCAACTGGAAGTACTGTGGAATGTATTCCTTCTAACATCTTTGTTAGGAATGCCTGTATTCTTACCCCTACGTTTTGAAGAAAATGCAACAAGTTCAGATTAGTTGGGCAACACGCCCAGTGTCCTACAGTCACTGCAGGCAGGAGGTGAACCCCAGGTGCTTAAAAGTCCTTAATCTTTCTTGCATTTTCCATTGCCTTCAGAGGGAGTAGAAGGTGGTCACCTTCCAAGTGAGTCACATTCTACTTGAAATTCCCTGGGCTTTGTGTGGATCTCTACACAAAGAACACTGCAGTCCAGGTCCCTTTATGCTTTAAGAATTCACATCACAGATTAATCATTGTACTATTTCTAAGGTTTAAAATTCCTTAGATTTTTTTTCAAGGGTAAATCAATGTTCACATTGCACTCTCCAAAAATATTTTTCTAAGTAACACTGTCAACGATTCCTCAGTATCCCATATTTTAACATTACTTTTATGAAAGAATCCATTGAACTTTAGGACCATTTCAGCTCCTGGCAATGCTTCTTAACCTTCCCACTGAAGAACATTAGAACACAAATGAGAGCCGGACTTGGTGGCTCAGCCTGTAATCCCGCGCTTTGGGAGGCTGAGGTGAGTGGATTGCCTGACCCCACGGGTTCGAGACCCGCCTGGGCAACTTGGCAAGACCTCGTCTCTACAATAAATCAAAAATTAGCCGGACATGGTAGCGCGCGCCTGTAGTTCCAGCTACTTGGGAGGCTGAGGCGGAAGGATCGCCGGAGCCCAGCAGGTCGAGGCTGCGGTGGCCGGGAGCGGCCACTGCATTCCAGTCTGGGAGACAAAGTGAGACTCCAACTCAAAAAAAAAAAAAAAAGAACACAAATGTGGTCACTTGAGTAGTCCTGCTATCAGATCCCCTTTCCTTTAATTTGCATAATCGTATACATAGGCCATTATAACATTTATTGTTGCTACTACTAAAAATTAGTAATATTGCTGTCTCTGTTCTTTCTCAATATTGTAGTATTAATTTTCCACTCAATCTTCTTTTTTAGGTTTTTGTGTGGACATATTTTTTTTTAAATTATATTTTAAAGATGTGGGGTACAATTCAGGGTTAGGTATCCACATGGTCATTGCACAGACCAAAGATTGGGCCTCACTTTGGTCCCCACTTCACCTGGTTTGAGATCAGGTACCCTTACTGATGAAGTGTGACCCCCATTCCCTGGCAGTTTCCAACTACTGTCATTTTCTTTCTTATTGTACTATGGTAAATGTTCAGGGTCCGTTTAAGAGTGAGAATATGTGGTATTCAACTCAGTTCTTTGTTTCTGTGATAGCGCACTGAGTATGATGGACTCTAGATCCATCCAAGTCACTGCACAGTCCATAATTTTGTTCTTCCTCATGGCTGCATAATAGTCCATCATGTATATGTATCACGTTTTTTTATCCAGTCCACTTTTGATGGGCAGGACGGTGGTTTCCATGTTTTTGCTACTGTGAATAATGCTTCAATAAGCATGCATGTGCAGTATGTTTTGCACCGAGTGATTTGAGTTTCTATGGGTATATTCTCAGGAGGGTTATATGGAATGTCGATTTTTACATCTTTTCGGAATCGTCACATTGTTATCCACAAAGGATGTACTAGTTTGCACTCCCACCAACAGTGTAGAAACATTGCTTTTCTCCCGCATCCTTTGTAGCATCTGTTGTTTTTTAAGTTATTGATATTGGCCATCCTGACTGGAGTTAGGTGGTATCTCAATGTGGTTATAATTAGCATTTATTTGATGATTAATGAGGCTAAGCATTTTTCATGTATCTGTTGGCAGCTTGTATGTCATCTCTTGAGAAGTGTTTATTCATATCTTTTGACCACTTTACAAAGCAGGAAGTATCACATGTCCAGACTTTAAACTTTATTATAAGCCTACAATAATCAAAACAGCCTGGTATTGGTACAAGAATAGGCATATAGACCAATGAAACAGGATAGAGATTCCGGAAGCAAACCTCAATTTCTCAACCAACTCATCTTCGACAAAGCCTCCACTCACAACCACTGGGGAGAGGAAAACTTATTCAGCAAATGGTGTTGGGAAAACTGACCACATGTAGAAGATTAAAACAGGACTCCTACCTATCACTATATGCAAGCATCAACTCTAAATGAATCAAAGACCTAAACGTAGAACCTCAAACTATAAGAACCTTAGAAAATGCAGGAGACACCCTTATGGAAATTGGAACTGGCAACCAATTCCTGATCAAAACCCCAAAAGCCCATTCCATAAGAGATAACATAGACAAGTAGGACCTCATCAAACTGGGAACGCTTCCACAAATCAAAAGAAACCATCAAGAGAGACGGAGACAGCCAACAGAATGGGGAAAAAGATATTTGCCAATTGTATCTGACAAACGCCTAACATCTAGGATCTACAAGGAACTCAAACATGCCGAAAAGAAAAAAGCAGCCCTCTTAAAAAGTGGGCAAAAGATATGAATAGACACAATCTTCCAAACATGCACCTCACAAATACCCACACATGCCTTTCCTGAATACCAGAAAGCCAGGTTCCCGCTGCCTTCCTCATGTTTGCACTTACTACCCTCCATACATCTTTCTGTCACTGAATTCATTTCATATGCTACTGTGTAGCGAGCAACTCTGATCACCAAATGTCACTTGAGTGGGAAGAAGCTGAGGATTTTTCCTTGAGAGGCCTGGTTTTAGCTTCTGAGGAACACATGCGCATAGTTTAATTCTTTTCTTTTTTTTTAATTTTGCTCATAGAACGTTAATATGCCTCCTCCATTCAGCTAAAGTTCCTTTATCTGTATGTGATTCTAAGGAAATATTGGCAGCTGCTGACCATTGTATCCATTCTTTGCCTTGGCTTCTTGACACACATCACACAAGCTGTGGTTTTCAGCATGCACGTAAACTTCTTTTGCTTTACAAAGCAGCAGCCTGTTTTCTTTTGTGTTACCCTTCTTGTGTGAGGATTAAAACCTCAGCCTTCTGCAAAATACTGAATATTCCCCTTTTCATCTTACTGACAGGGCAGGAATGACAGTACCTGCTTTCCGACTCCCCTCATCAATGCCAACCATCCCAAATGGGCCAGTCGCTAGTCTGATGTTTTCAAGGAATGGGTCTTAAAGCAGAAGAGAGAATCCTGTGTCCTGTATTAGGATGCCAGGTGGGGAGAGGGGAGACACTTGGAGACTGTTTCAGGATAAACAGTATTTCCAGAACCCCAATTTAGTCTGCCTCTGATCAAAGCCGAAGTTTCCATCAATACCAAAAGTCAAGGGAGGAACTCACTCATCTTTGCTGTTCTGAATGCAGGAAGTCGGCTTGTAAATTGTCAGTATTAAACCATATTTTTAAAAAATTTAACTGTATTTACTTGCATTCAAATTGTCCGTATGGACAAATCAATTTTTTTAAGCATATTTTTCATTTTAAAGAAGAATCCTCTATATACTGCTGTATAGATTTTTTAAGGCTATATATTTATCATAAAAATGACTGAGACTGAACTGACACAATTTTGGCAAACACCTCCATAATAAAATGAAGGTGAGATGGGGAGACAACCTATAGCTTTTCTGTGACTTTAAAGGACAGCCAGCCTCCACCCCACCCCCACAACCAACTAACACTAGCAAATGAAAGTGATCAGCATAAGTAAGGAAAAAATGAGTATGGTTTTCAATTCCCACCAGTGTCATTTCTGAAACACTCGGCATAAGACCTATGAGACCGGGAGGCTGTTATTTGGTTTTACCCATTCTGAAAATTACAGGGAGAAAATCATAGGCTGGTATCAGGTGTCCAAATCTTCATCTCAAAGGGTGAATCATAAAACTATTATAAAAAAATGTATCCCGCTGCAGTGACAGCTGTCATCCCAAATCTACCCTGTGCAGAGAGCTGTGGCGACGGTCATTAATGATTCAGATGTGAGATTAGGTTGTGGTGTTTAACAGCGTGGACAAGAAACTTTTCTAAAAAAAGGTATTAGAAGTAAAATATCACCCTGTTGATCAAGAAAAAACAGCCTAGAGCTATGAGATCATTTAAGTAATTATGCAAAGTATTGTATATTGATATTATTGTGTGGTTTCTGTGTGTCTTTCCTACTTGCCAGTAGGTGACATTTAAATTGAAGAGACTACTCATTCTTTTACTGTTGCTTTTGATGTTGACAGATCCGCCCTTGTTTGCTGTTTTAGAAAATGTTCAAAGTATCATTATCGTAAACACAAAAGAAAATCGTTGAATTTTTAAACAGAAGAAACTATTTTACAGGAAAGGAAATCGAGGTTCAGAAAGAAAGTAAATTTCTAGCTTACATTTCTATAATCAATTAGTTGCAAAGGAAGGACAAGAACTTAAGCCTTCAATATTTTGTCTGGTTGTGGATCAAATACTATTTTTATACCCGCAGCAAAGTCCTGGAATTATTTTCCCCCCTCAGTTTTTGATCACCTGATGTCTACTATGTTAGGACTCCATCTACAAATGTTTGGTAACCCTTGGACAATGACAGAAGACCCAGAATGCTGATGTTATTCATTCTGATTTTGAACCCAAGAAGGTCAAACACTGCGAAAGTGAATCTCCAAATAGACTTCCATAAAATTAGTCACAACAATAAAGGAAACCGGAGTTAGAGAAAGTCTCTTGTATCAAAGTGAACTACGTGAGAATGCCATGGAATTAAAACAAACAAACAAAAAGCACAAAGAATGCCATGGAGAAAAGTACCAGTAAATATCATGAAGGAAACTAAAGCTGTAATAGTATTGAGCTTTCTCACCCTTACCACCTGGAATGCTTCCTTATGTTCCCAATTATTAGAGATCTCTTTCAGAACTTTCTTAAAGGTCATTGACTACCATGGTCTGAATGTTTGTGTCTCCACAGAATTCCTATGTTGAAATCCTAACCCTCAAGATGATGGTATTAGTGATGAACCTTTCAGAGGTGATTAGATCATGGGGTGTAGCCCTCATTAATGGAATTCGTGTCCTTATTTAAAAAAAAGCTCCAGAGAACTCCCTCATCCCATCCACCATGTGAGGCCATAGAGAGTAGACTGGCCCTCATCAGACACTGAATCTGATAGCACCTTGATCTTGGAAATCTAGCCTGCAGAACTGTGAGACATCTACAAGCCACCTAGTTCATGGTATTTTGTTATAGCCACACTAACCAACTAAGTATCTGGCATTCTGAGATAATTTACCTTCCCGAACCACTGTGTTGGACTCTTCTTGAAAGAACATTCGGACAGAGCACTCACCTTTCTCTCTTTATCCAACAACTTCTAGAAAGTAGAAGTGTAATAAACCACATATTTTTGATGATACAGGAAATGGGGGAAAATAAATGATTTGGGAGCTGGATATGTTAAAGATTGCTGCACATAATCTGATATTCTCTTTCTTTCATCTTTTCTCCTTTTTACAAAACCTAGCGCTCATTCCAACTCTAGCTGGTTTCCTGAGATCATGTGCTGTCAATGTATTAAAAAAAGAAAGAAAGAAAGAAACCACCTTTGTTATCTACACTGTGATCTTTGGATTAAACCATTTGAATGTAAGATATGTAAGATCTGATTCCATAGGGTTTATTAAAGTAAATTGTCTTAGCAAATCTGTCTGTTCCATTTGATTCTGAAGAATAATTGGTTAATGAGAGAATGATTACTTTGTTCAGACATGATTACTGAAAAAATGTTTCATCCATATGTTGCTGAATAATGGGAAATTCTCTGGTGAAAGGGGGACAATGATTAGAAGAAACAAGATAGCTCAAGAAAATATTCCCCAATGTGTTACTAATTTTTTTTAAACAGGCCAACTCTAGTATAGAGTTTCTTTGTATATGCCTGAAAATGCCTAATAGGATTAAACTGTTAAGAAAGCTCCAGGCAGGTTTCTTTGTCATTTGAATCAAAGACCTGTGGCTTCTTCTGGTACCTTATGTGACGATGATAGCTATTTCCTATTCTAGTGTCTGTTGCATGGCCTAATGTTATTTAGATGATGGTCTTATAAGAGCGTCTCAAAATATTCACCAACATGTTAGGTTAAGGCTCCTGGACAGGAATTGATCATGTAACAACTTGATCAGGTAGTTCTTCTTTGAGCAGAAGATAAAGGATATTGAATATTTGCAGTTTTAGTTTAATTTCAAGTGATCTGAAGTAACAAATTGACCACTTGATATATTTCACGTTTCTCAATAATAAGTTAAAAAATCAAACAGGAAAACTATTCGTAGAAATAGGGTTATTTTGGCGATCTTAGTTTCTAACTGCAAAGATGAATCATTCTACTCTAAAAAGTAGAATTTGCCCTTTATCCTGAAGGTTTACTCACCTCCACCTCCACTCTCTATCCAAATATAAAATAACAAAATTGTAATTTTAGTTTCACACAAGTATAAAAAACTAAAACAATTCACTACCTTAAATTCATATCTGGACTTTTCTGTAAATGAATAATCTACTATTTTAAGGTAAAGACACATTTTATTTCTTTAATTATGCTGCATGAGTAATATCTAGCCATGAGTTAAACATCTATGAATAGATCTGAAGTTTGTAATAAAATAAAATTGCAACTAAGATTATCTGTCACATAGTCAAAGAAACAAAGTGTTACTGGTACCTACTCAGAGCAATTCACCCTGACTGGGAATCTGGGAAGTTTTAAAGAATGAGATATTTCAGCTGGGTATTGACAAAAGAGTAAGAGTTCATCCAAGTGAGTAAAAGGCCATCCTGGGGTGAACCATAGCTTGTGTAAGAGTGCAAAATCATTCAAGGATGTGGTGTGTTCAATGGGCAGAGAGTATAACACAGCCAGAGTGTATCTCTGTGGAATTTTCATATATAATCTAATTTGCAGAGTACAAGACAACTAGATAAAATTCTGGAGCTTGTCAAAATGAGCGGAATTTAAAACATAAATTGGGTGTCATCAGTGTATACATATTAATTGATGTCACAAGACTCAAGAAGAACATCTAGAAAGAAAATGGAAGAACAAATCCAAGAGAATACCAGTATTTAAGATTCATGAACAACAACAAAAATAGAAAGTGAATTTGACATAAAGCAAAACAAACCAAGAATTAAAAGAATAACGAGAAATCAGTGTCCTCCATGACAAAGTTGTTGAGAGTCTAGAAAGAAAGGAGAACCAAGAATGTCAGCAAAGAAAGGAGGTCACATAGAAGAAATATTGAAGAGATCACAAACTCTGGTATGTTGGAGGTGAATAGTGTTAGTACCAAAAGAATTTTAAGGAGAAGTTTTTAAATACAGCCCCCAAATTATTTGACAGTTCTTCCATTAAGTATGGTAGCATGGAAGCTCTGTTGGCCTCAGAAACCGACAGCTCCCACGCCCTGTCTTTTGAATGTTTGTTCTTGACACCCAGACTTCATGCTCTAAGTCAGCCTAAGAAATCCGTGGAATACCAGACCCAAGTCCCAGCCATGTGTGAGTCCTTGAAAAAAAGATCACCCAGTTACCAGTCTGGTCACCCCAGCAGGTACTCCATGGAACGGACATGAGACGTCCCTGTAGAGCCCTGCCCGAATTGAAAATTCAAGGAAAAAAAATAAGTGATCGGTGATCAGTGTTGTTTTATGTTTTAGACAGGGTTATCATGCAGCAGTAGTAACTTAAATGGGAGAATCTGGTGACAAAATTGCATATGGATGTGTCTTCAAATAAGGTGGGAATGAAAAGGAGTTGATGAGGACAGTGATTTGAAGGAAATTGGGGTAAACATGAAGGTTGGTAAGGATTTAGATGTCTTGAGATAGGCTGTTGAGAAAGACCTAGGAGAGAAAAAGACTAAGGATACTGGAGATTTCCTGTTGTTCAACCAACAAAAAGCGGGGAGCAACATGGGTGGATGAGAAGGAATCCAGAACATGGTGTTCTAGATTTAGAAGGAGTAGGGATAAACGCCTCTTAGAACAAAAGAAGTGAGAATAAGGAACTGCCCGATTTTTAGAACAAGAACCCATTGCAAAAAACAACTACTGCCAGTGTTCTTTAGTCAAAATGGTATGATTAATGTTAAGCCATTATATATCTCTTTTAGAACATAAGGGCATGGGGCATATATGATAGCTTATTTATCTTTCTTTTCACTTTTTTACCCTCAGTCTCTAGTTGGGAGTATAGGAACACTGGAATATCTAAAGTAACCTAGAGTAGAGTAGCATGGAGTGGCAAGATGTAGAATGTATGTTAACATTAATTGTTGGGAATAATTTTAAGAAAACAAATGCTAGTCATTTGAAAAGCTAGGACATAAAAATATACTTTTTTTCCCCCATTACTACACAAGTGAGACTTTTCTGGGATATCAAGAAATAGAATTGTTATAGCTTCTAAAAGGATTAATGACCTTGACCTCCAAAGGGGATGTCAGCAACAATTCCAGAGCAGCAAAAACATCTTCAGAAGATCCATATGCTATCCTCTGAATGAGAATGTCCTGGAAACTCGAAGTTAAGGCAACTACCAATTTTTAACAAGTCAAAAAAGGAGTTAGGGAGGGCTCAGTACTCCCGCGACAGGTTAACAAGCAATGAACTGCTGGTCTAATCTTGCTCACTGCCAGCTTATGTATGGTTCATGTAAAATGTTTTTACATTTTATGTTAAAATCCTGAAAAAGTTATAATAAAATAAGATTAATATTTCATGCCAGGTGAGAATTATACAAAATTCACATTTCAGTGTCAATAAATAAAGTTTTAATGGTACACAGGCATATCTGCTGTGTGACTTTCTTCAGGTCTACTCTTATGCAACAACAGAAAAGCTGAGCAGTTGCAACAGAAACCATATACATTGCAAAGTCGAAAATATTTGCCATTTTATAGCCCTTCATGGAAAAATTTGGCAGTCCTTGAACCAGAAAAGTCTTTATTTTTTTTATTGCTGCCTTAATATAATTTTTTCCCTGTATATCTGTTCCCATGAAGTAAAGTTTAATCAACTTGTGTTAAAAATTGAGTTGTTGCTTTTATTTTTTGTCTTTAGAAAGATAAATGGAAATTTTTGGTGGTTATTAGTTTCTCTGTTTCTGAAAACACTTGGGAAAGACCCAGGCTCTTAGTTTGGGTCTACCACTGGGATGGTATCTCCTTAACAGCTGCACAGACTGCAAGCATATGCTCTTCACAGAAATATTTCTTTTCATCCATTTCGGAATCATTTACTGAGCATTGTTCTAGGCACTGGAAGTGTGGCAAGGAAAAGGACTGCCAAGTCCTTGCCATAACGGAGTGTATGTTGTCATAGTGAGAGGCAAGCAATAAAAAAGTAAATGGATGAACCAGACAAGTTGAAATTAAGAAAAGTGGTATGTATAAGATAATAGGGTGGAGAGTAATTTGGTTGGGATAGGGGACAGAGGAAAGCAGGGAAGGGCTTTTTGAGGAAAAGATTCTTGAGCGGAAGCCTGAAAGATAAAAGGAACCAGCCCTGCACACAACCCAGAGAAGTATGCACCAGGCAGATAGAACACACAAGGAAGACCGGCAGGTCAAGGCCACCTGTAGTCTAAGAGAAAGAGCAAATGCATGGCTGAGATTTAGTGAGGTGGGGCAGGTGGAAAGAAGGAACAATGGTCAGAATAAATAGGACAGATCAACAAGAACAGACCTTAAGTTCCTGACATTTTGGTCACCAGCAGGAGTTTGAATTTTATTCTGAATACCACAGGAAGTACCTGGCAGGTTATACGTGGATGGAGGCTTATGATTACATTTTCGAAGGAGCTGTGTAGTTGCTACGTTTGTACATTGATTCAGTGATTGCAAGAGTGGAAGCAGAGACAACTGGGACTACAGCGGAAGAGGACAAGAAATGGCAGACATGGGGCTCAGGCAGGTGGTAGGGAGAAGCAAAACTTGAGTTATGTTTTGGCGAAAAGCTGGAAGAAAAGAGTGAATTTAGAGAGAATCTATGTTTTTAAAATGATTCTAAGCCTATATATTGTCAATATATTAAGACGAAAGTCAAGGTAAGGTTGAGGGGAGCCCAGACTTGGCAGCACCTGAAATCTTTAGAACTGGTGAGTGAAAGTCAAGCTTCTGCAGGTAGACTGGGAATAACCTCAGCATCTAAGAGGATGGAAAGGGACCTGGAGCAGATAAAAAAGCAAAAGATACCAGGGTCACTAGCACAGGATAATGATAGCTTGCAATGGAACATTTTGGATAAAACAAGTAACACCCATCACTTGTGGGCCTAAGACGATCTCCCCACACCCCAAATAAATAAATGAAGTCTCAGTGAAAGAAGCAAGGAAAAGAATCATGTTGACTGAAATTTTATATTTAAATATAAGTTGTTTATGAAGTTGAATGGATGAAGTCTTGGAAAAATAACATCTCTCATTTAGTTTGTCATCTATTTCTTTTCTCATATATTGGCACAATAACCGTTTTGGGTTTTTTTGTTTGTTTGTTTGTGTAGAGATGGGTTCTCACCAAGTTGCCCAGGCTGGTCTTGAACCTCTGGGCTCAGATAATCCTCTCATCTCAGTCTCCCAAAGTGCTGGGATTACAGGCTTGAGCCATCACACCCGGCCCCATCTCTATTTTTAGAAAGAAAAAAAAAATGTGAACTTGGAACTGGAGACTTTTTTTTTTTGAGTTGAAGTCTCACTCTGTTTCCCAGACTGGAGCGCAGTGGCACACTCACAGTCGCCGCTGCCTTGAACTGCTGGGTTCAAAAAAAGTGTTTTTAAGTTTAAAAAAAAAGTGAAAAGCAATCATCAGTTTTCTGTTTGTTTTGTAGAAGAGAGACTTGCAATTGGTACAGTCTTTTGAGTTGATGATCATAGATGGACACCAGCTAATGTTCAATGCATATTGCATGGAACGTTAGACAGATTTTGAATACATTCACTGATTACAAAGTTCTATTTCCAAGATTGTAAGGCAACAAGGTTGTCTGGCACAGTGAAAACCCCATTCCAAGGAACTGAGGTCCTTAATGCTGGCTCTAACACTGGCTTTCACAATGCCCATATACTAATTTAGACACGTGAACCTATTTATTGCCTCTGTGGCCTTTTGGGAAGTTTTGCAATTTCTCTGAAGCTTGAGAAGGGTTGAGATTTGAAAATAAAGTTGTTTTCTATCCAACTTTGATTTAGGATTTCCTTTAGTCATGTTACATATATTGTTTCATACATGTGAAAAAATTTAAAAGAAAACTAAATGTTTTACATTTGTAATGGGAAAATGAGCTTTAACAATTTCTGAATCCCTAATCTAATCCATTCCTCTATGAACAGGTAAATTAAGTGAAGCAGAGTGGTTAAGTGACTTGCCTAAGATCACAGACATGGTTAGTGGCATATCTAGTACCGAAATCTCAGGTTTGTTTTTGTTTTAATCTTTTATTTTGAAGATGTGGTGTACAATTCAGGATTAGGTTTACAAATGTTCGTTATGCAGGTACCCTTGTTGATGAGGCGTGTCCCTCCCTCTCCAGGCAGTTTCTCACTGCTGCTAATCTCTTTCTTATAGTATTATGATAATTGTTCAAGGTCTACTTATGAGTGAGAACATGTGGTACTCAGTTCCTTGTTTCTGTGATAGATCACTCAGTATTATAGACACAGGTTGTTTGTTTGTCTAAGTCATACATAATTGCATATTTTAATAGAACAAAAAGAAACTTCCATTTAGAGCTACTCTCTTGCAACAGAGGCAGAGCAAGGAGCCACAGTGCACCCACAATGTGAAGAAGGGTCTTATGCAGGTAAGACCCTGGACTGAGAAACACGTATCTCTGGTACACTTATCACTCTAATCACCTTCCTTGGGAAAGAAAAAAGAGCAAATTAATTTTAAAATTTTAAATTAAAATATTCTTTGATTTTTTTTCCCCTAAGTTTCTACATTTCTTAAAATATTTATTTCCAGGTCTCCACAGCCACGAAAGCTAACTTTTTCATTACGATACCACGTTTCTTACACTTCATCTGCTTCAGTTAAAAGAATGGCAAGTGTAGAAAAAGTCTTTAACTTTCTCAAGACAATTTGTTGTGAAGTTCTAGATGGATAGCACGTGTTCTTCCTCATTGTATCCACAACTATTTCACCACCCCCAGCATCACAGTATGACAGGCAAAACTCTTTTATTGAAACAACCCTTTTTGGTGTAGCAATATGTTTAATGTTGTGTCTGTGGTTCAAAAAAGGTTTAAAATATTACTTTTCTTCTTTTCATTTATAAGCAATCAGTCTCACTGAATTCTTACTGTAGGCAACCAGTATCCAGAGTTATACCACATCAGCTGTGTAGGAAAAATGCATGCATTGTTTCTTTTTTAGTGAGCAAAGTAGTATTTGCCAGTTAAATCCCCAGGTAGCTAGCTTTCAAACAGTCAAATATAAAATTAGCAAATGAAACATCTGTTCCTCACTATTATTTTATAATCACATTAATTGGCAGATGTCTTTAGGTAACAGAGAAAAGCATATCAGCCATTACTTGTATTTTCATGGGGTTATGCCTGTGGCCACTGGATATTACACACCTAAAAGACTATCTCGGCAAGAGATCAAAGTGACACTGGACTCAGAGAGGAGCCGACTTTCTCTCTCAGCAAAGCCACCTGACAGTAGGGCTAACTGCCCACTGACAAGTGCAAACAGGATGCCCTGTTATATGCCATGGTGGAGAACCTTACCCTCACTGCTGCCAGGTTTGGGTTTTCAATTATCATGTAGTTTGCACAAAA
The DNA here is from genome assembly GCA_963574415.1 of Tarsius wallacei. NCBI lineage: Eukaryota > Metazoa > Chordata > Mammalia > Primates > Tarsiidae > Tarsius > Tarsius wallacei. The sequence goes on along the minus strand of CAUYQG010071858.1, from coordinate 6,299 downwards.
GCACTGTGCCAATTCAATTACTGCCTGATTAATGGAGTGTTGCAGGTTTATTTCAGGGGTCTAGCTATCTATTAATTAGCATATTGGGGCCTATACTCTACTGTTTTGTCCTGATATGCTTTAAAAAGTCCCCAGTGCAATTAAAAAACTCTAATATGCTTTAAATAGTTATTTGAGAAAACACATCCAGACTCCTTTAAACTCCTCAGGGATTTTTAAACACATCAGATTTATTATAAGGCATCTAAATTTTCTTTAAGAAACACATTCTTCTCTCCTCTATGAAGTTCTGGAGTGTATCTCTATTGGACAGTAGAGCTCATTTTACTTGGATCTGGGATGGGAGAAATGCTCAGAAAAAATCATGGTGGAAGTATTGCACTAAGCAGTTTGTTTCTTGATGTCTTCTGGGGTTTGCCTTGAATTGTCAACTTGACAGGTGCTGAATCTAACCTGGAGTCTTTCTTTCTTTCTTTCTTTTTTTTTTTTTTGAGTTGGAGTCTCACTCTGTCGCCCAGACTGGAGTGCAGTGGCCGCTCCCGGCCACCGCAGCCTCGACCTGCTGGGCTCCGGCGATCCTTTCACTCAGCCTTCCAAATAGCTGGAACTACAGGCGTGCGCTACCACGCCCAACTAATTATGAATTTATTGTAGAGAAGAGGGCTCGCCAAATTGCCCAGGCGGGTCTCGAACCCTCGGGTTCAGGCCATCCACTCACCTTGGCCTCCAAAGTGCTGGAATTACAGGCTGAGCCACCGAGCCCGGCTACCCTGGAGTCTTTCAAAGAATTTAGATTGAGTTTTGTCAGTATTCCATTAAAACAGGCAACTGTTAGACTAAGTGGTGGACAATATTTTATTTCTTCCTTTCTACCTTTTTTTTTCCTTTTGCTGGAGCATGCCCTTAAGACTGAATGTCCCTCAGTGGAGAAATGGAGGCAATTGTTAGCAGCTCTTCTGTGCTACTTTTTTTAAAAATTTTATTTATTTATTTTTTTTTAGTTGGAGTCTCACTCTGTCGCCCAGACTGGAGTGCAGTGGCCGCTCCCGGCCCCCGCAGCCTCGACCTGCCAGTCTCCGGCGATCCTTCCGCCTCAGCCTTCCAAGCAGCTGGAACTACAGGCGCGCGCTACCACACCCGGCTGATTTATTATTATTTTTTTTGATTTATTGTAGAGATGAGGTCTTGCTTGCCCAAGCGGGTCTCGAACCCGCAGGCCCAGGCAATCCACTCACCTCAGCCTCCCAAGGCGCGGGATTACAGGCTGAGCCACCGAGCCCGGCTTACTTTTATTTGTTATTACAGATGGGCTAGGAAAAATATATACTCTCAATAGATCTTGCGAATGCCACTGATCAACTCACGATGATGGAGACGGCAAGCTGATTAATTTGCTTGCAATAGAAGACTCATGCAAAAGTAAATAAGACTGAGGTTGTGACTGCTTGTTAAGATCCAGGCTAAGGGAACTATACCTTTGGTGTCAAGGGACACTGAAAAAGTCATGATATTAAAAATAGAAGCAATACCTTAAGTATATATGTCATATAATATGTAGTATATGCATGTAAAATATGTGATATTTGCAAAAATATATAATATACACAAAAATGATATGATATAATAATTAATATACAAAGTATGAAATATCCCTTAAGAATCTGGGTCTGTTATCAATAGGTGGGATAACTGGAAGTTAGAGACAGCAGAAAAGAACAGTGGCCAGTGAGGAAGTCACTTCAAATGCTGCAATGAGGTGATGAAACAGAACAACACAGATGCCAGTTGATGAATTTCCCAGTATGTCCAGATGTGAACTGGCCAGTTTGCTGTGGCTCAGCCTGTAATCCCAGCACTTTGGGAGGCCAAGGCAAGAGGATTTTCTGAGGCTAGGGATTCAAGACCACACTGGGCAACTTGGTGAGACCTTAACTCTACAACAAATCACACACACAAAAAAATTAGCCAGACGAAGTGGCGTGCTCCTATAGTTCCAGCTACTTAGAAAGCTGAGGCGGAAGGATAGCTTAAGCCCATCAGGTTGAGGCTGCAGTGGTTGTGAGCATTCCACTGCACTCCAACCTGGGCGACAGTGAGACTGCAACTCAAAAAGAGAAAAAGAGATGTGAATAAATAGCTTTTGTTATGTCCACCCACCACCTAACGTTGTGTCTCCAACTACAGGATAGGGATGATGACTTGAGGGCCTGCAGACTTTGTAAAAATAATGAAATATTTGCCATTATTGTCCTCTATGACAGGAAGAATGTTACACTATATGCATCCAGTACAGCACAAATATTTCACATGGGTGAGCTTATAACATGTCTATGCATAGTAGGTCTCCAATTATCTGTGTGAATGGATAAATATTCACCATCACGGGTCCAATGGATTTAAGTTCTAACTGTATCCAACACTTAGCTGGGGCAAATACAAAATAAGTATATGCCCCAGACTCTTAGTCCACACAGCAGTTAACTGTGTTAGGGCTTTCCAGAGAAACTGAACCATATACAAAAATATTGGATATATATAAATTGAATATATAAAAATATGTATAAGAGGATATTGACTATGGAAATTGACTCACAGGATTATGGAGGTTGAGAAGTCCCCTGATCTGTCATCAGCAAGCTGGAGAACCAGGAAGCTGGCGATGTAACTCAGTCCAAGTCTGAAGGCCTGAGAACCAGAGGGAATGCTGGTGAGAGTCCTAGAGTTCAAGATACAAAATGCAGAAGCTCTGATGTTTTGAGGGAGGAGAAGATGGATGAACCAGTGTAAGGAGAGAAAGTAAATTTACCCTTCGTCCTTTTTTTTGTTCTGTCTGACCCTAAACAGATTGGATAATGCCTGCCCACATTGGTATGGGTATACCTTCTTTATTGGGTCTCTTGATTCAGATGCTAATCTCTTCACACACAGAAACAATGCTCTATCAACTATCTGGGCATCTCTTAACCCAACAAAGTTGACACATCAAATAAACCACCCGCACTAACCTAGTTAACATGTGACAAGTACAGACACAAATATCACCAGTGACATAAACAGAAAAAGACCCACACATTATTGGTGAGTTTCCCAGTCTCCAAGAAGCATTGTTCCTCAAAAAAAAAAAAAATTCAGGAGATTATTAGAAAAGACATCACAATAAATTACTAGTTCCTGATAAGTGAATCCAACCATTAACTTTCAGAAATTGGTTTATCTCATAAGGTATAGATGAGCAGTTAGAAAAAATTGTTAGGAATCTTTATTTTCTGTAATTTAGGCCATGTTATATTTGCTAAAGAAATATCTGCTTGCCCAAAATGCCTATCTACTATACTCAGAGGCATAAACATTCCGGAAACCATCTACTTTTCCTGCAGATAACTTCAGAATATGAATATGCCACTTTGGAAAAATTTTACCCTGAAAGTGCTACCTTGAGGTGACAAAAAGGGAATGCTTACGTCTTAAGAAAAAAGAGTAAGATTGCTAAATGTATGTTTTATAGAGCAGGAAATCAAGTCTAGGTTTATAATTTTGAATAATATCAACTTTTGGCCCTGTATGACTATTGTTGGTTCTCCCTGGCTCAAGTCATCACTAACTTTTCCTCTTAAGTAGTGAGTGACTCATTCTAGTTCAGTCCACAGGGGATGATGACATGAAGCATTTGCTACTGGACAGTAAGTACAAACAAGTCCAAATGTTTACCTCTGTAAGTGGTGAAGGAGGTAGAGCCCATGAAATCAATGCAGACTGTAGGCTGCAGGTCAGTGGCACTTGTGTAACTTCATAATTCTCAGGAGTCTGTAGTCACAGAAGCTGGGAGAAAAGAAAATGGGACCTTTGGGGAGGAGGGCATCACTTAGCATGCTAAGGTAATGAGTAAAAATTAGTGTTTCCAACTTTGGGAAATGTCTTGTTGACTTCATCCTCTATCCTCTGACATTCTGCATGCATATATACGTAGTTGAAACTGAACACATCAGGATCACTAAACATCATGACTGATGTTTCAAATTCAGTGTGCAAACTTCCAGAGGATTTTGGCCATACAGTTCTTAATCTCAACTTTTGAAGTTGCGTATTTTAAGAAAAATTATTCCATATGCTTCACAGTTAGTTGTGAATAAACATGCCTCCCACATTTTACGAAATACACATTTTTCTCACTTCAAACATTGAAAAAATAATAAAGGAGAGATCTTTGGAGAATGGATGGAGAGTATTGAAAAATGACATAAAGATATTCTTTAGTTATTAGACAAACTATGTGATTTGAAAAAGCGTGTGCCTTGTATTTAATTTATTCTTATGGGGAAATTTAATTTTTAAAATATGTTTTTCAAATAAATGAAAGTAGAGTCTATGCAAACAACCTGGTTAAAATAATCAGTGTCCAAAACTACCAAGAGAATAATGGAAATTTCAGTAATGTCCAGGAAGTAATCTAACCAATAAATAATTTTGACTTTTGAAGTTTTGTTTCAAGCTTACAAATCTTTCGAGAGATTTATTTCAAAGCAGATGTTGAATTCTTTTAACTGCATAACAGTGTCCACATCCTTGATAAACTTGATTAACCCATTTCCTGCAAATAATATTTTTTAAATTTTGCTTATGAAGATACTTTAGCAGTCTTCATAATTTTTTGTTAATGTCATTGAAATGTTCAAGTTACTTTAAGTCAGTTGTTATGCACAGTATTTAATTATTTTACCAAAAGTTAAGTAGATTCCTTGTGTTGTTTCTGTCTGGAGTTTTAAAAAATATTTGATGTGAAAAGTTATTAATGGACTTTTCCTTATCGATTGATCCTAACATTTTTAAAAATTATCATTATACTAAAGCACATAGCCCATTTTCTCTGATAGAGTAAAATATAAGGGTAAAGATAGATGACAAACTTTCTGATCACTTTCTGTTTTGAATAGGTCATCTCAAAAAATGATATTTTAATTATGTCACAAAAAATGTTTTTAAAAACATCTAAGCACTTCTGTGAAATTTCTCTGTACAGGAGAAAAATGCACACGCTTCTAGTTTTATACAAATGCCAACTTTCAGCCCAGAGAGAGTGTTTATGGTTCAGATATAAAACCTCTGAAATATAAATGTGAAGACAACCTTAACTACAGTGTTGCAAATGCAATGTTGTAATTTTATATGTTAATCTATCAATACACAGCATGTGCAAACATATGTTTATAGACATGGAGAGAAGAATATACAAATGAGGAGATAAAATTCTTGTATCTCATTTGATGCTCTATAATTTCTATCAATTTATGAATGTTTTGTTTTTGTGTTATGATTTCATTTGAAGTTGACATAATGCGACTTGTGCTTATTTGCAGAGGCCTCATCACTAACATTCTCAGCGCTGGTACTGCCAGGCTGCTCAGAAGAAGGGGAGGAAGGCTTGCCTGCCGGGACCATTACAGGCAACACTAGGAAATCAGAATCAGAATATCGCGCAATGGGAAACTTTTTTTTTTTCTTAGTAAGCAACACAGGTATGCATTCAATTTTATGAGCACATCTGCTTTATCTACATTTCTAAATTTGGCCCTTAGGGCTCAGCAGAAAATTTGTGGCAAAAGAAAGATAAAATGGTGCTTTAATAGTCTCTCTCTCTCTCTCTCTGCCCCACAAAAACAGCCCCGTCATTTGTTAAGTATTATAAAACTGAAGCGAAATTCAGGGACAAACAAGACCATTTATTTTTTGAAGAAGCCCCTTGTGCCAAAAACATTCCTCTGTTGATGGCATTCCCCCCCACCCCCCCACCACCACCGTATGGTCCTCAGTCAAAGATTAAAGAAGGTCTGAGGCTGTGTGTGCTTCTCTTCTTGTGTTGACTCAAGTTACAGCAAGATTTTGCAAAACATTTAGGTGAGGGATGTTATGGAATTAGCAGATGGCTTTAATTTTCTTTTCTTTTTTTTTTTTTTTTTGAGTTGGAGTCTCACTCCGTCGCCCAGACTGGAGTGCAGTGGCCACTCCCGGCCACCGCAGCCTCGACCCGCTGGGCTCCAGCGAACCTTCCGCCTCAGCCTTCCGAGTAGCCGGAATTACAGGCGCGCGCTACCACGCCCGGCTGATTTTTTGATTTATTGTAGAGATGAGGTCTTGCTTGCCCAGGTGGGTCTCGAACCCGCGGGCTCAGGCAATCCACTCACCTCAGCCTCCCAAGGCGCGGGATGACAGGCTGAGCCACCGAGCCCGGGAGACTTTAATTTTCATTTGGGATCGTGAGAAATATTTCAATTTTCCTTAGTAATGTAATGGATGAGTCTTAT
>CAUYQG010071856.1:0-13772 GCA_963574415.1 Tarsius wallacei | reverse complement strand
CCCTCCTTCCCTCTTTTCTTCCAGTCCTTTCTTTCCTTCTTTCTTTCCTTCCTTCCTTCCTTCCCTCCCCTCCCTCTCTCCCCTCCACTTTCCTTCCTCCCTCTTTCCCTCCCTCTTCCCCCCTCCCTCCTTTCTTTCTTTCTTTCTTTTCAGTGAGAAAGCAGGATTTATTGAGAGGACAGAAAATCTCCCACAGTGGGAGGGAAAGAGGGAGGAAGGAAAGTGGAGGCGAGAGAGGGAGGGGAGGGAAGGAAGGAAGGAAGGAAAGAAAGAAGGAAAGAAAGGACTGGAATAAAAGAGGGAAGGAGGGAGGAGGGAAGGAAGAAGGGAGGCAGAAGCCAGAGGTTGGGAGCCATGAAGTGCTGGGGGACACCCAGCCCACCACCTTCCTTCAGTAGTATGAGAAGAGCCACCTCTCTGAGCCAAAAAGGACTTTAGAAATCACTTGAAAACAAGGTGCCATGAGGAGAGGAGCCTGCCAAGGTCACACAGGTTGCTAGGAGCAGAACTGGTGCTCACACTGTGGTCCGCTGTCTCCCTCCCTCTGACTGACCCCCCACCCTTGTACCTGGACCCTGGGCTCTGGGCCAGGCTGCAACTCAGACTGAGACATACCGTTCTGTCCTACTCCAGCAGGCTAGGTGGGTGGGGCGGCCAGGGAAGTGGCTGATCGGCTCCACCCAGGATGGGCACATTTCATCACCAAGAGGGCCTGGCCAGGGCTGGCAGCTTCTGTGGCCCAGGGAAAGCTGTGCTTTGCAAACACTGAGCTACCTGGATCCTCATCCCGATTCTTACACAAGCACGCAGAACATTCCAGCTCCAGCCAGTGGGGAGAACAGAGCTGCCTGGGTACACTTCTCCTGCAAGAGCAGCTCCTGGGCTCACTCTAGCCTGGGGAGGTCCTGGAGTGGGCTGCTCAGGAAGGGTCCTGCATTATTTTTTCTATGCCGTCCATCCCACATGGAAACAGTGTCTGGAGATATAAAATATATATATATTCCAGATTACTCTGCCTGCCTGACATTTCACAAATATTTTCTCTCCTAAGTCTCTTAGGAACCCAATGAGGTAACTCCTGGGACCCAAGAGGGGCAGGGACTTGCCCAGGTAGCACAGCTGGCATGTGGTAGAGCCAGGACTGTCCCGCTCCAAACCCTTGCCTTCCATCACCACACTGCAGCTGTTGCCACACCCCTCCAACCTCTCAAATGCTTCCAAGGAGAAGGGCCTCTGAATGCTGGCCACAAGAAACCAGCCCTCTGGATAAGTTACACAGTGGCAGCAGGTACCAGGGGAGCGGGTGGTGGCAGGACCCTCTGCTTAGTCACAATAGAAGTGTATGCTAGAAACTCACTTGGCCTCTCCCCTTTGCCTGGTTCACCTGGTAGGGAAGGAACTAGCATTTGCCATCAGGGAAGCATCCATTGGGGGCCAGCCCTGGGCAAGGTACCGTCCCAGGGAAGGGCAGGTAATTGGAAAGTTTTCTGGTGTTTGAACTAGCTGTGATTTCAGGCTGGTATCCTGAGGGGACAACATCTACGGAGGGTGCCCAGGTCTCCATCCTATGATCTTTCCTGCCCAATATTGCCAACAGAGACATGATCAAGACACCCACCTACTAAGTTTCCAGAGAAGACCAGACAGGGTGGGGTAGCTAATATGGCGGAAGACAGAATCCAGACAGCAGTCCACCCTGTGAAGGGTGAGTTCGTGTGTCATTCAATGTTCCTTCAATAGCCATTGAGGCTCTACTGTGTGCCGGGCCCTGGGGACTCAAAGAGACAAGGAAGGGTCATCCCTGGATGCAAAATGGAAGGTTGTGTAGAACCACAGGAGCTAAAGCCAGACTCATCGGTTGCTCCCAGGATAGAATGATTAACTTGGGAGGAAGGTCAAGAAAAGGTTTATAGGAGAGGAGCTTATCTGAACCTGACTTTGAAAGGCAAATAGAATTATAGGGCACTCTGCCCATGTAACCACAGGATTTGTGTGAAAATCAAATGAGATAATAGAGAGATCAGTGTCTTGTGACTTAACTGGAAAAAAAAACCACAGAGAGAGAGAGAGAGAGAGAGAGAGAGAGTGAGAGTGAGAGAGCTTCTATCCTTTTCAGGTGAGGAAACTGAAGCCAAGAAAGCCAGAAAGTGGGTGTGTCTTGCTCAAGGTCAGTCAATGATTTAGGGGCAAACAAGAGACTTGAACCAGGCTTTTCTAATTCTAGCACTGGATTCGGACTCCTCTGCATTGACTACCCAAGAGAGTGAATTTCATTCCTAAAACTGCTTCCCTAAGCATCTTGTTTATGAATGTTAATGCAGAGTGGTGGTCCTTTGCACTGAAGTACGAATTAGTGGTCAGCATGCTTGGCAAAGAACAGGATTGAAGATGAGAAGGGACAATTTGGGAACATGTAAGGTTTGGAGCCAAGAAGGGCATGAAGGTACTAGGCCATGGAGGACGAGAATGTTTGTCTGGAAGCAGGAAGAAAACTCAGAAAACAGAGACGAGAGTCCTAAACACAAGGTTTACCACAGGATCCAGGGTGAAGAGCTGGGCCTGGGCTGAGATGGCAGAACCCTATCCCATGGGCCCCCTCTGAGCCTCCAACTCTACTGGCAGCTGCTCTGGGGGCAAACAGGAGCCTCACTCCCATTGTCCCTTCCTTGTGTGGAAGAGAAAAGGAAAAGAAGCAAGATTGTAAGGTGGTTCTTCAGGCTTCCTGGGCCGCCCCTGCCCTCACCCCAAAATAAGTCTTGCTGCACCTCTTGATTACTTGGAATCGTAAGCTAGCGGGAGGACTCTGGTTCATCACACCAAAGTACTAAGTCTAGAACCTCATCCTCAAGTTAACTGGACCTGGAGGATAATGCAGCCTTTTTTTTTTTTTCTCTCTTGTTTTTCTCTACTTTTGGTAGCTTGGCCCATTCCACCCTCCATCTACCTACATCATCAAGCCCTAAAAGCAAATTTGGAAAAAACAGACAAAAATATACAGAAGAAAATTGAAAATGCTCCTTATCCCACTCCCAAGGTGAATACACCATGGATAGCGCTTCGGTGTACTTCCTTCCAGTTTTCATACTATGTAACAACAGACTTGTGTGTTTCACAGAATGCCAGACAACCTCTATAAAGGCCTCATGTATGGCTCCCTGCCTCCCAGGAGGAGCAAGGGACCATCTCCTTTCTAGAAAGCCCATTGGGCACCCACAGAAAGGCAGGCTTGTGGATCTTCCTGGCCGATCCCAGTAACAGATCTTTTGTATGTATTGATCCTTCAGGCTGATTTGCATGAACATCCCTGGGACATAGACCAAACCCTAATTCCATAAGTGCAGACAGTCCTTCTACCTCCCCACAACCACCCACCAAGCTGGGAATATGGGGATTCTTGGTGCACGTTGCTCTTCCAGCCTGTTCCTCTCTCCTGAGGAACTTGGCCAACTTCACGTCCATGTCTGCTGTGGCCTCAGGGTTCGAATCCTCTGCTATTCTCAGAATGAAGAGTGTCTTCTGACTGGACCTAGTTCATTGGGGCAGTTCAGCCAGCCCCCTACCGCCCCTGCCAGGAGGCACTCATCCTCCACATGTTAAAAAGTTTTGATGTACAAACTAAGGATGTTGACAGATCACTGCAGAGCTGCCAATCACTCAGGGCTAGGCATTCTACTGGGCTCTTTTTTGTTTTTTTTTTTTGAGCATGTCTCGCTCTGCCACTCATACTGGAGTGCTGTAGCATGATCACAGTCTTGACATCCTGAGCTCAGGGGATCCTCCTGCCTCAGCCTTCTGAGTAGCTGGGACTACAGGCATGTGCCACCATGCCTAGCTCACTTTTTGATATTTTGTAGAGATGAGGTCTCACTATGTTACCTAGGCTTGTCTTGAACTTCTAGGCTCAAGCCCTCCTCTTGCTTCAGCCTTCCAAAGTGCTGAGATTACCGTCATGAACCACCGAGCTCAACCTATACTGGACTTTTTAAGTTACTGCCTTATCTGATCTTCATAGCCCCCTCATAGGACATTCGTAACCCACTTTCCAGACGGGGAAACTGAGATGTTGACTCAGAGTTGTAGACTGATTTGCCCAAAACCCAGCAGGACAAGTCCCAAGCCATTGACCTTCCTGTAGCACATCACTACCTCCACAAGGACCAGTGAAAGCCATGTTTGCATGTCAATGCTATTCGGAACTAGTCCTCACCTCAAGATAGCCCCATGTTACCGCACTGTCCTGACACCACTCTCACCAAATGCATAAGATTTTTTCTTTTAGTTCACCCAAGCGGCTTTATCCCCGCTAAAAGCACACATTCCGTGAGACTAGTTAAACCACGGAAACAGCTCTATCTCCCTCATTGCCACCTTTCAGGGGTGCCTTGGAAACCCCAGTTTGGGAACACCTAGCAAGGGTTAGCATATCCAGGCACTGGCCTCTCACCAGGTGTTCAGTCATCTTGGGGATCCCCGCCCCATTCGGTCCTTCATTGGTGATTTCTTGAGCCTCTGATTTCTATGTTCAGGACTGAGCCTCAAATACAGGTAAGGCTCTCTCACCTCTGCCTTCAGGTATCTACTTACAGAAGTGTGTGTGTGTGTGTGTGTGTGTGAGTGTGTGTGTGTGTGTGTGTGTGTGTGTGTTTGTAATCTGGACGTACAAAGGCCAGGTTCTTTGATGAGATTAGACATGGGAAAGGCTTGCTGGGGAATGAACCCGGGGAAAGAAAGCAGGTGAAATCAGGCTTGGGCAGGGGCTGTGAGACTGTGGAGCAGACCTGATCCTTCTCTGTCAGCCCAGCAAAGATTGCCCATGAGGGAAGCCCTGAGTTGGAAATGGCCAAGCGCTCGTGCTACTGCTGTGCCCAGCTATTGGTCCAGTCACACTAAGAGCAGCGCGGCTGGGACAGGGTCAGTGAAGCACATTCGGTTCTGTGCCTCACCTCCTCACACTAGGCCCAGCCCAGAATCCTGAAGAGGCTGACAGCTGGAACTGTCGGCTCATTACACTCTTCACCCTGAGGCAGTCGTCCTTTCCTGCAGGGAGGTCTGCAAGTTGCATCCCAGCATCTGCCACATTCTTCCATTCAACACATATTTATTGAGCATCTCCTGGGTGCCAGGCTCTAGGGATGTAATGATGAAGAAAGCCAGACACAGTGGCTCATGCCTGTAATCCCAGCACTTTGGGAGGATTGCTTGAGGCCAGGAGTTCGTAGATCAGCCTGAGCAACTTGGCAAGATCTTATCTCTACAAAAAAAAAATTTTAAAAATTAGCCAGGTGTGGTGGTGCACACCTGTAGTCCCAGTTACTTGAGAGACTGAGGCAGAAGGACTGCCTGAGCCCAGGAGGTCGAGGCTGCCGTGAACTGTGATCGTGCCACTGTGCCTGGGTGACAGAGTGAGACTCCAACTCAATAATAATAATAATGATGATGATGATGATGATGAAGGAACAAGACCCTGGCTCTGGCCCCCAGAGCTTCTTGTCTATACATCTTGTGAATGTGCTTCCGTGTCTGTGTGTAGGGTGTGAGTGTGATGGGCCAGACCCTTGGCTCCTGTGTCCTCATGTAGGTACACGGTGTGGCATACACACTCATGCAGAACCAGGACTGGGGAGATATCAAAAGAAACTGCAGCTTCAGAAGACAAAAGAACCAAGGGAAAGGAATGGAAAAGGGAAAGTGAGTCAGTGTGGTCGAGTCTGGTGGGGCAATTCCACCCACGAAATGAGTAAGGAACTGGCGGCAGGAAGGAGGGCTCCTGCAATCCTGGGCTGGGCAGCTGGGTTCTGACTGGCAAGGAAAACGTTCTGCTTCCTTGAAAACGAAGAAGTGGAGGGAGGAGGCCATGAAGAAAGTCCCAAGACCAAAACCGGTGCTGGGGGTCCTTCAAACTGGAGGAGCAGGCAGGGGCGTGAGACGCCCTGGGCATCAGCGACCAGGCCCAGGCCTCCTGTGGCTAGCCGGTCACCACTGAGCACCATGCAAACTGCATTTGAATAAGAATAAATGGTGGTAGCATTTATACAGCTTTTTACATAATGTTCCAGGGTGCCCCTGCCCCCACAGAGTCCATTGCTCAGCTCTGGGAGTTCTGCTGGATTCTTCCCTCTTCTTTCCCCTCAGCCCACCAGTCCCCAAGAGCGGTTTTACTTTTTGAAGTCTCCACAAATTCTGTCCTTTGCCCTTCCCCATGGCCTCTGCCCTGGTGTTAACAATCTCTCGCCTGCTTGTCTTCCATCTCCCTGCTCCCTCTGGTTCGTTCTCTTTGCTACAAAATTTATCACAGTACTCTCTCGCCTAAACCCCACTGTTGTTGAAACAAAACTCCACAGTCTTACACACACACGCACACACACACACACACACACACACACACACACACTCTTGCCCACAAGCCTCCCTGAATGTGGTTCCCTCTGTCTGGAGCACTCTTGCCCCCAACTAATTCCTGCTGGGATATTAAGGATTCCGTGTCTTCATTGCCCTTTCAGGATACCTCACCCCGAGGTCTGGTATTTCTGCCCCCAATTCTCTGCTGTGAAATTTACCAGGTTATGCTTACCCGTTAATTATGGTGAGTCCATGAGGGACAATTCCCTTTCTTGTTGCCTGCAGTGTGCCCACAGGGTGCAGCACAGTACTTGTGTTATCAACAAATATTTATTGAGCATCTATGAAATGTCAGGCACCACAATGGGGAAATTGGCAAAGTTCTTGTCTTCACTGAGTTTACACTCTTGGTTCATGCATATTCTAAAGTTATTATAGGGAGCATGTATTGGTTTCATAATGGGAAAGGGAAAAGGGAAGGAGGCATGGAGAGACAAAGGAAAGGACAGAGAAGGAGGGAAAAGGAGGGAGGGAGGGAGGGAGGGAGGGAAGAAAAGAGAAAATAAGTAAATATCTGTTCTTGTTCAAACTCTTCGGTGGGTGTTCAGAGCTCAGAGCCCTGCCCTATTCGAGTTTCTTGCCTCACTTCTTTTCACTTTCTTGAACAAACTTTACGTTCCAAAGTGAAAGGGTGAAAAGCCAACATGCAATGACTTAATAAAATAATCTTAACTAAAGTACAGCCATTTTGACACTACCTAGTTCTGTCATGTTTTCTTAGGAAAATCACCTAGTTTACCCTCTAATCACTAGGCAAAAACAGAACTGGTTTCTCAGAGGTAGCTATTAATAACTGGTTTTCAATCCCCTTCCCAGCTTGTTTTGTAAACACATTAACCTAATCAGCCCTTCATGACACAGACCCCACCAACTTGACAACAGTCATGTGACTGACCCATCCATTTTCCTGCCTCCATCACCTGATGTCAGTGCCTGTGCTTTCCCGTTCTCTTCATGATGACGTGAAAAAGAACACCAGCCAATCACCTTAACAACCTGGCCCTCGTTAAAGAGAAGAGTTTTGTTTGTTTGTTTGTTTGTTTTTGTTTGTTTGTTTTTCTTGAGTAGGAGTCTCACTCTGTTGCCCAGGCTGAAGTGCAGTGACAAGCTCACAGTCTTCGCTGCCTTAACCTGCTGGGTTCAGGTGATCCTTCCACCTCAGCCTTCCAAGTAGCTGGAACCACAGGCGTGCACCACCATACCTGGCTAATTTTGTGATTTATTGTAGAGATGAGGTTTCACCAAGTTGCCCAAGCTGGTCTCTATCCTTGAACTCAGGCAATCCTTTTGCCTCCGCCTCCCAAAATGCTGGGATTATAGGATTGAGTCACTGTGCCCGGCCAAAAGGAAGTGATAGCATTCAACCTCAAGCAGCCATTTGCCATTGTTTTAGTTAAGCACTGATCAGGCCATGTTTTCCTAAGCTTTGGTCCCCTCTATGTTGGATACACTTTGGTATCTGCTGGACTGAGCCGAAAAAACATTGAGTCAATCCTGCACTTTGCCCCCCACCCATGAGTCTCCCCAACCCTGCCCAGATCTACGAACTGCTCAGGTCAAGTAGAGAGCTGACTGTCCAGCCCGCTAGGCACTCGAGGGCTCATCACATTCCTCAGACAGGATGCTCTCCCTCTGCCTTGATCCTGTACCCTCAGCCCATTTTCTCACGGGTCCTCAATCCTAGGGCACCATAGGTCCGTCAGGCACAGGGCCTCCATGGTCCTGAGCCCACAGAGGGACCAAGAGCACTTCATACATGGCTCCCCTGACTGTCCAAGCACCATCCCCTCTTGCTCCCCTAAGTAACCACTATCCTGACACCCAACGCCATAGATTCATTGTTGTTGCTAAAGCTTTATATAAATAGAATCACAAGGATGTTCTTTTTTTTTTTTTCTGAGTTAAAGCCTTCCTTTGCACCCAGGCTGGATTGCAGTGGCACAATCACGACTCACCACAGCCTTGACCTCCTAGGCTCAGGCAATCCTTCCGCTTTAGCTTCCCAGTTAGCTGGGACTACAGGTGCAGGCCACTACACTCGGCTAATTTTTTTGATTTTTTTTTATAGAGACAAAGTCTCGCTATGGTGCCTAGGCTGGTCTGGAACTTCTGGGCTCAAACGACCCACCCGCCTTGGCCTCCCAAAATTCTGAAACTGTAAGTGTGAACCACTGTGCCCAGTCAATGAATGTTTGTTTTGAAATCCGGCTCCATTCACACACCAACATGTTTGTGACCTGCATTCACATTGTTGCACAGGACAGCCACAGTTCATTTGCATTGCTGTGTATTATTCTGCTATAAGAATATACCATAGCTTATTTGTCCATTCTACCATTGTTGGGTGTCTTGGCTGTTTCCAGTGTTTGACTCTTATACATGGGGCTGTTATGAGCACTTTGAGCATATTTGATGAGCAGACATATGCATTTCTGTTGTAGTGGGGCCCAGGAGACACTTTTTTCCTTTGCCCTCTGAAAGTTCGCTGAAAGATCAACTTAGAAAAAAGCTGATTGATTGGAGAAAAGGCACACACATTTATTTAATTTATACACAGGAGCTTTCTGAATGAAGACCCAAAGGTGCACGGAAAATTGCCCATTCTTGGGTTCAACAAGGTGTGGACAGTTGTGTAGAAATGTGCTTGGACAAAAAAAGACAATAAATGGAATGGGAAACCCAGCAAAGCCTGTCTGTTTAGATTCTTCTTGGCACATGCATTCCTTTCTTCTAAGGATGGGGCAAGACCCTGGAATGGGGGACTTATGACCTATAGTCAAACAAGGCAGATCAGATAACTTCTTTATGGTTGTTTTTCACCCAGAGAAGTGGAAAGTTAGAGTAAAATTTTTGGTTTTATGCCTGGTTTTGGGGAAAAGGATTCCAGTGTCTATGACACGCCTTGGAGAAGAGGGATTCTCATTTCTATGGCTAGCCTCAGGGGAGAATGGGACTGAGAGACATCCAGGAGATGGTCAGAGAAAAACTTTAGCTTCTAGACTGGGCTCAGCGTCTCACGTCTGTAATGCCAGCACTTTGGGAGGCTGAGGTAGGAGGATTACTTAAGACCAGAAGTTCGAGACCAGCCTGGGCGACATAGCAAGATCTCATCTCTACAAAAAGTTTAAAAATTAGCTGGATGTGGTGGCAAGCCTGTAGTTGCAGCTACTCAGGAGGCTGAGGTGGGAAGATTGCCTGAGTCCAGAAGTTCGAGGCTATGGTGAGCTGTGTTCGTGCCACCTCACTTTAGACTGAGTGACAAAGAGAGACTCTGTCTCAAAACAAACAAACAAAAACACTTTTCCTTCTTAGGTCTCCATTTTGGATTTTCGTCAGATTCTGAGTCCTAGCAGCTGGGAAGAAACCTAAGAAAGAAATTGCTGAGTCATAGGGTAATCATGTGTTCAGCTTTAAAGATATTGCCAAACAGTTGCACAGTATTACTTTTAATAAAAGAGAAAATCTAAATTTATATAAATATATATATATATATATATTCCCCCATCTCATACACAGTGCAGAGGCACTGGTCAGGGTGCTTGAGGGGAAGGAGGGACACGGGGTGATTAAAGGACAGGCCTGGGGGGACATAAATTTTGCTCTGTAGTATTTTATACTTTTGGAATTTTGAAGCATGTTAAAATATAACCTAGAAACCTTATTTTTAAGTTAGAAGGAGACAAGTGGGGGGGATGCCCATGTGCTGTTCAGACACCTGCTGAGAGTGTTTATATCTGTCCCCTTAGTTTCTACTCATCCGCAGATCCCTGTCCAAGAGTTACACTCTCCACCCCATCCTTCCTTTCTGAACTTTTACATAAATGCCATCAGAGGACAGAGAGCTCCTAGTCTGAGGGAGGAGGCAGAGCCCTCCCCCAGGGCGGAGGATGAGGTTGGGGATTAGGAATCACAGGGGCTTGGAGAGAGCAGACAGAACAACAGGGGCGGAGGAAGAAACACATAAATTCTTAGGGACATGGAACTAAGGTGTGGTCCTGATTCCTTGGAGATAATCCGGAAAGACTTGCTAGTTAGGAAGGGCTTAAAGGGTAGGGGTGACAGAGGGAAGGGAAGAGGAAGCACCTCTCGAATGTGTGGGGCGGGGGAGGCCAGTGGTGAGGGTATATGGACTGCAGGGTGCTGCACCTCTTCTCTGTCTCTTCTAGAAACTTCTGCCATCCCACTCCTCATCGCACAGACACCACCCTGACCCTAAGAACTAAGAATGTTGGACATTTCTCATTCAAGGACACCCCCTGCCACCTACCCAATCAGGTTCCAGGGAGGCCAGGTCTAGGGGGACAAAGAGAGAAACTCCCTAGCCCATCCTCCACCCAGACCCACCCCTGCCCCCACTCCCACCTCATGAGCAGTGGGCACCTACACCTCTAACTGGGGCCAAGAGGAAGTGGTTGCTGAGCTGGGCCTGGTGGAGGGAACCAGCACCATCTGGCTGCTTCTGCCTTCCTCAGTGCCATATCCTCCGAGAAGAGGGTCACTGCCAAGTGCTAAGATTCAGTCCCTGGCCAGGCACAGTGGCTCACGCCTGTAATCCCAGCACTTAGGAAAGCAGAGGTGAGAGGATTGCCTGAGTTCAGGGGTTTGAGACGAGACTGGGCAACTTGGTGAGCCTTCATCTCTACAATAATAAATCAAAAAATTAGCTGGGCATGATGGCACACGCCTGTGGTTCCTGCTAGTTGGCAGGCTGAGGCAACAGGATCACCTGAGCCCAGCAGGTTGAGGATGCGGTGGCTGAGAGCATGCCACTGCACTCCAGCCTAAGTGACAGAGTGAGACTCCAACTCAAAAAAAAAAAAAAAGATTCAGTCTCCAGGGTCAGTCCAACACCTGACAGAGATGAGCAGGTCATTCACTCACTCATTCTCCCATTGGTCAAAGCACATACTGTGGGCCAGGCCCAGTATAATGCACCAGTGACAAAGCGAAGAAGACAAGCATTGCTCTGTTGAGCTTATGGCTGATGGTTTCACCGGCTTAGAAACATCAGGAAGATTCCTCTCTCCCAAGGGAAAAGCTTTTCCTCTAGCTTGCCTGAAATCCCACCATTATAGTTTCTCAACTGGAGATCTGAGGTAGATGGTAGGGCCTGAATTTCAAACAACTCTTAGAAAAGCAATTCAAAATTACACATTTTGAAAAGCATACAGCCATGGGAACAGATTGTTGGAGCCCAGTCCAGGGCCTTGGAAGGGCCCAGGCAAGTGAGAGACTGAAGCGTGAGCTTCCTTGGCTTCTTGGTGAATCCAGCTCTGTAGATAAAGGCACTGCTGCTTAGAAGGGTAGTTAACAGTGGAAAAATCCCTTGTTCCGTAGTACTCAGGACAAGGCTCATGGGAAGGGCGAGGGCACTGAGGGCAGGCATTCTGATGGAGACAGAAGGGCTCCAGGAGGGGTTGGACCTTGAGAAGATGGTGGGAAGGGGAGGCCTCGAAGGTTCCTCCACCCTCGGAGGAACCATTATACTGGTTCCTCTATACTGGCCTATAGTATGTGCTTTGACCAATGGGAGAATGAGTGAGTGAATGACCTGCTCATCTCTGTCAGGTGTTGGACTGACCCTGGGGACTGAATCTTTTTTTTCTTTTTTTTTTTTTTGAGTTGGAGTCTCACTCTGTCACTTAGGCTGGAGTGCAGTAGCCTGCTCTCGGTCTCTGGCCTCCCTCCCCCAAAGACTCAGGGCACAATCCCTGCTGCCAATGGAGAATCCTCCTTGTAGCCAAGAGAAGCCTCTCCTCCATCTTGTCCCTCAGAGTCAGGGAGGGGAGTGCAGCATGCAGAAATGAGGCCCAGCTTCCCAGTCCACCTGGGGCTGTCTTGAGAAGAAAGAGTGGTCCCCAAAGGGAAAGTGGGTGGGCTGGTTCTATACCAACCCAGTGGGGACTTTCTCTCTCTGGGTCTCAGTCTTCACCCTGGTTCAAGGCAGTGTTTGGAGTAAATCGGTATATATCAAACAAAAAGTCTTTTGAGAACAGTGTCTCCCATGTCTTCTTATCTAGAAGCTTTCAGTTAAAGAAGATGATAGGGTCTATTTCCACCTCAGTTTCTTAACATTTTAGTACACTAAAAGCAGTCATGTGTTGCATGATGATGGGTATGCATTCTGAGAAATGCGTCATTAGACAATTTCATTGTTGTGAGAACATCGTGAAGTGTACTTACACAAACTTAGTATACATAGCATACTACCCACTTAGACTATATGTATAGACTATTGCTCCTAGAATACAAAACTGTACAGCATGTTCCTGTACTGCATACTGTAGACAATTGTAACAAAACAGTATTCGTGTATCTAAATTAGAAAAAGAGGGCCTGGTGCTGTGGCTCACACCTGTAATCTCAGCACTTTGGGAGCCCAAGGCAGGAGAATTGCTTTAGCCCAGGAATTCGAGATCATCTAGGGCAACATAGCAAGAAGTTATCTCTACAAAAAAATTAGCCAGTGCGGTGGTATGTGCCTGTAGTCCTAGCTACTCAAGAGGCTGAGGTGGGAAGATTGCCTGAGCCCAGGAGGTCAAGGCGGTGATGAGCCATGATTATGCCACTGCACTCCAGCCTGGGAGACCAAGTGAGAGCCAGACTCAAAAAAAAGAAAGAAAGAAAGAAAGAAAGAAAGGAAGGAAGAAGGAAAGAAAGAGAGAGAGAGAAAGAGAGAAAGAAAGAAAGAAAGAAAGAAAGAAAGAAAGAAAGAAAGAGAAAAAAGGAAAGGTATAATAAAAATTCAATTAAAAGATTAAAAATTGTATATTCACCTACTTAGGGCACTTAACCATAAATGGAGCTTGCAGCAGGAAGGTACTCTGGGTGAGTCAGTGAATGAGGGGTGAGTGAGTCTGAAGGCCCAGGACATCACAGTATACTACTGTAGATTTAATAAACTCTATGCACTGAGGTTACACTAAATTTATTTATTTATTTATTTATTCATTTATTCATTTAATTTATTTATTTTTGAGTAGGAGTCTCACTCTTTCACCCAGGCTGGAGTGCAGTGGCATGCTCACAGTTACTGCAGCCTAGACCTGCTGGATTCAGGCGATCCTTCCCCTCAGCCTTCAAAGTAGCTGGAACTACAGGTGTGCACTACTACGCCAGGCTTATTTTATTTATTTATTTATTTATTTATTTATTATTTATTGTAGAGACGAGGTCTCACCAAGTTGCCCAGGCTGGTCTCGAAATCCTGAACTCAGGTAATCCTCTTGTCTCAGTCTCCCAAAGTGCTGGTATTACAGTCTTGAGTCACTGCACCTGCCCATTACTGTAGATTTAATAAACACTGTGCACTGAGGCTACACTAAATTTATATATTTATTTGTTTATTTATTTTTTAGTAGGAGTCTCACTCT
>CAUYQG010071853.1:0-17198 GCA_963574415.1 Tarsius wallacei | reverse complement strand
CACTTTTAGCAAAAAAAAAAGTTAGTGTTGCACTTTTTTTTTTTGATGTTTGTTTCTCAGGAAGGCTTCACAGCATCCACTGATGCTGGACTGTAAAGACCCAGGCCGTATAAATGTGCAGGACGGCCTTCAAGGATTTGAATTCCCACCTCCCATTAATAAGCCAAGGGTCTGAGTGACATGAATTGTCTACTGGACTGTCTACGTGGAGTGAGTTGAACCCTTGTGGCGGGGTGGCTCTAACATGTGGGGGAGCAGGGTGGGGTAGGCAATGCTGTGCTAACAGACAGCCCCCACGTTTGGGCCTGGCAAGCACAATGGCTTATTTTTGCTCCCACGCTCTGTTCCACGCCAGCCTCACCTGGGGACCCCAGGTCTGAGGCTCCATCAGGGACACAGAGGACAAAGAGTAACACCTTGGCTCTTGAATGTGTTCTCATGGAAGTGGCCCCTTTGCTTGTCAAATCCACTGGCCATGGCGGTCGCATGGCTACATCTACCTTCAAAGGGGCAGGGAGGAAGGTGGCGGCCTGCCTGGTGAGCAGCACTGACCGCACAGTGGCGAGCAGAGCCCGCTCCACACCACCCCCAGCCCTGCCGCCCCGAGGGCCGTAGGCCTCTTCAGGCCCTGTGAGAACAGACCCGCTCTCCCTGCCCTTTGCTTTAAGCAGGGGTTCCTAAACCCTGGGCTGCAGGCCGGCACTGACCCATGGCCTGTTAGGAACCGGGCCACACAGCAGGAGATGAGCAGCGAACAAGAAAGCAAAGCTTTGTGTTTATAGCCATTCCCCATCACTCACATGACCGCCTGAGCTCCACCTCTTGTCAGACAGCGGCTGCATCAGCTTCTCATAGGAGCGTGAACCCTATTGTGAACTGTGCGAGTGAGGAATCTAGGTTGCGTGCTTCCTACGAGAATCGAATGCCTGATGATCTGAGGTGGAGCTTAGGCGGTGAGGCTAGCGCTGGGAAGCGGCTGCAAATACAGATTAGCATGAGCGGTGTGGTTTGGCTGCACAGAGAACATAATACGTCGTTTGCAGACTCACAGCAAAACCCTATCAGTGAGTGGCACGTGAGTTGATGTCCTTCAGTTGTCGGTTGCATCTGTGGCAGGCTTTAGGTCAGAACCCAGCACTTACTTGAGTCTGCGCATGGCTTGCCCATGATGCTATTCCCCACTTCTGTCTGTGCCTCTTCCCCGCACCGTGCCCTTGTCTTAGTCACATTCTTGGTAAGCCCACAAGCTAACCCTCGCCAAAATGAGTAGAAGACAAATGTCACGGAGAGCTTCAAAAAGGCGGAAAGACCCAGCCACGAGACAGGAGAAGACTCGAAGAGTGCCGACAGAAAGAATTAAAAGGAAAACAGCAAGAGTCCCACTTAAATTACAGGTTTATTGCAACAGGTGATTCGCATTCTCCAAGCCTGCTTTGTAAAAGCCTGGCTGTCCAGTGAAGCCACAAAACCTTCCAAACTACTTCGCCATGTGGAGACAGAGCGCCCTGCACTAAAGGGCAAGCCTTTGGAGTTTTTCGGAAGGAAAAAACAAAAAGCGAAAAAAAGTGAACACAGAGAACAGAAGCCATCATGGAAGGCCATCACTTCACCAAATGTGTCTGCACCGAGAGCATCATTCTTGGTGCCCAACCACATTGCCAAAGCTAAGAAGCCCTTTACTCTGGGTGAAGAGTTGATCCTGCTTCTGCTAAGACATTTGTCATGAACTTCTAGGAGAGGCTGCAGATCAAAAGGTGGCACGCGTTCCTCTTTCGGCGAGCACCATAGCCAGATGAATTGGTGAAACAGCAGAGGATACTGAGGCACAAATGTTAGAGAGGATTCACGAGTCATGGTACGCAATCCAGGTTGATGGGTCTACCGGTGTTGGCAAGGCAACAATGCTCGTTTTCGTGTGATAGATTTTTCAGGAGGATGTGCGTGAGGATGTGTTATATGCACTTTTGTGCCAACCAATACCACAGCTGCAGAACCATTCAAGTCTTTGAATGATTACCTATCAGGAAACCTGGATTGGTCATTTTGTGTCGGTATATGCATGGATGGAGCGGCAGCCATGCCTGGACAGTTTTCTAGTTTCGCTACTCAGGTCAAAGATGGCGCTTCTGAAAGTAAGTCTACACACCGTGTCATCCATAGAGGAAAGCTGGTGAGCCGAAAAATGTCACCTGAACTTAACAATGTTTTGCACGTTAAAGTACATGCCCTTACTTGTGTCTGTTCGTGCAGCTCTGTGAGGAGATGGACTCAGAGCCCACACGTCTTCTCTTAGACACAGAAGTGAGATGGCTTTCTAAAGGTGGATCACTGGCCAGAGTTTGGTAGTTACAAGAGCCCTTCCAGATATTTCTTTTACAAAAACAGTCACCACTGGCCACACGTTTCAGTGATACAGAATGGCTCGCAGAACTTGATTATTTGTGTGACATATTCAGTCTGCTCGATGAACTCAATCTGTCACTTCAGGAGAGAACAACTATGTTTAAGTCGGCAGATAAAGTGGCTACATTCAAAGCTAAACTGGAATTATGAGGGCGACGAGTGAACATTGGGATTTTTGACATGTTTCAAACATGGGCAGAGATTTTGAAAGAGACTGAGCCAGGGCCTTCTTTCTCCCAGCTGGTTCATGATCACTTATCTCAGCTTTCAAGAGTTTGAGCATTGCTTCCCAAACACAAAAGACCTCTGAACTGGGAAGGAGTGGATCTGTGACCCATTTGTGAATAAGCCAGGTGAATCGACTTTGTCCATGCTAGAAATAGATCAACTCCTTGAGACTGCAAATGACAGTGGCCTTAAAAGTATGTCTGAGGCAACATCAAATCTCCATACATTCTGGACTAAAGTCAAGGCAGACTATTCTGAGATCGTCACAAAAGCACCGAAAAGCCTGCTTCCACTTCCAACATCCTATCTTTGTGAAGCAGTTTGCTGCAGTGACAGCAGCCAAAACAAGACTACAGAGCAGACTGGACATAAACAACACACTTCGGATGTCACTGTCTCCCATCACCCCCAGATGGGACCATCTAGTAGCAGGAAAACAAGCTCAGGGCTCCCACTGATCCTGCATTATGGTAAGTTGTACAATTATTTCATCGTATATTACAGTGTAATAATAATATAAATAAATTGCACAATAAATGTGATGTACTTGAATCATCCCGAAACCATCCTCCTTTGTCTGGTCTGTGGAAAATTGTCTTCCCAAAACCAGTCCCTGATACCAAAAGGGTTGGGGACCACTGGCTTTAAATGCCTGAGAGGATCTGATGGAGCCAGTGAATTCATATCATACTTAGGAAGGCTGGACTTCCAAATGCCACCTGGGGTGTGTGTATGTGGTGTGTGTGGTGTGTGTGCAGTGAGTGCTGTATGTGGAGGTGTGCGTAATATGTGGTATGTATGTGTGGCATGTGTGATAGGTGTGGTACATGTGGTGTGTGTGTGGTATATGTGTGGTGTGTGACGGCTGTGTTGTGTGTATGGTATGTGTATGTGGTGTGTATAGTGTTTATGTGTGGTTGCGTGGGTGTGTGCGCATGCGGTGTGTGGTGTATATGGTGTATGTGTGGTTTGTGTGTGTGTCGCATGTATGTTGTGTGTAGTATTTATATATGATTTGTGTGTTTGTGTGTAGTGAGTGTATGGTATGTGTGGCATGTGTATGTGGTGTGACGTGTGCAAATGGAGTATGTGTGTGTGAGTCGTGTATGTGGTATATGATGTGTGTGTGATGTGTCATGTGTACGTGGTGTGTGGAGGGGAGCATGTGTGTGGTTCCAGTTGGTGGGCAGAGACCCCTGGGAGGGTCACGTGGTAGCTCAGCTTCAGGCTGCGGCCTCTTCCCTCAGGAGGGACTGTGTGGATTTGAGGGGATCCACCCCTCGGATATTTAAATAACATTAACATCAGTGGATCTCAAACCGTGAGGTACACTCAGGTCCTCTCAGGAAGAGGCTTGTGAAAACAGCAGCTTCCTGGATCTTGCCCACAGACAGTCTAGCTGAGAGGTTCTCAGGCAAGCCCGGGAGTTTGCATTTAGCAAGTCCTCCAGATGGTTCAGAAACTCCCTTTTCTGAAAGCTGATCTAATTTCGCTCTCCACCTTCCTCTCCTGGAGAAGGTTTATGAAGAGTCAGACTTTTCAGAAGCGAGACTTTCTGGCAGCATGACATGGGGACAAGCAGTGGCCGAGGGGCTGAAATGCTCCGGCCAGGGCTCCTGGGTGCCCCACCCCCAAGGGCACCCAGCACGGGGTGGGGCTCCCCATGGTCTCCAGGAGGCTTTGTTGCTCCACGAAAGTGTCACTGTGATCCCTACTCCTCATGGAGGCTACGGCTGCGGCAGAGAAAACAGCACCGCTGGGCGTGAGGGAGCCCTGGGTTCCCGTCCCGGCCCCGTCACCAATGGCTTTGTGTCCATGGACGTCCCCTCTCTGAGCTGCTGCTACCCGTCTGGACCTGGGGACCGGGTCCTGGCCTTTCGTGAAGGGGTTTTGTGGTGATTCAGGGAGATCACGTGAGGAAACAGCTCCCTTGGTAGGAGCTGTCACGCTGCTCCCTGGGAGACATCCAGCACAGGGCTGGGCCGAACAGGCCGAAGGGAAGGTTCGCTCAGTGTGGTGTCAAAAGCCAACTCCGGCACCTCTGCCGGGGGCCACCCCGGGTCGGCCTTGTCAGGAGGATGGGGGCCTGGGGCTCTCATAGGTGCCGTGGCTTGGGCGACGCCATGGCGAGTCCCTCCTCAGCGGCCTCCTCCCCTTCCGCCTGCAGGCCTCCTGGGTTGTACCCAGGCTTCTTTCCCCTGTCTCCCCTGGGCTGTCAGTTCAGCCTTCCCCAGGTTCATGTCACCCCTGCCTAACTTAGCAAATCTCCCTTTGCTCGACTGAAGAGCTTACGAGGCGAAACAAAACAGACTCATATGTATGCAAGCATTTTCCCAACAGCTGCCGCTGGTTTAGGCAGCAGATGGCTCCTGACACTCATTTGGCTGACAGGGAGAGCCTTGGGGGCCGCATTCAAAATGGGTCCAAGAGTTAGGAGGTGGAGGAAGCCACGGGGCTCCAGGGTTACGAGGAGGAGACACAGACAGGCCGGGCCGGACTGCTGTGGCTGAGTGGTCGCTGAGCCTGGGACGCTCGCACATGCTTGCTCCACCGGGGCCGAGTCCAGACCTCAAGCCAGGTCACCTGTCCTCCCCGGGGATCAACACAGGATCATCAGGGTGCCAGGACGCTGAGCAGGCTGTCCGGACTTGGGTCGGGGGCTGAGATGACTTCTTGCTTTTGCTACAGCCACATCAGTAGGTAATGGGGACTCCTTCAGGAGCCTAATCCAGAGGCGACAAGTCTAGGGTCCCAAGGCCTTGCTACGGCAGCCTCTCCCACGTGGCCAGCGCCTCTGGGGCCTGTCCGTTTGTCGCGCTTGGTCACGTCTTCGTCAAACACTTCCTGAATGCTGACTCTTGGCCAGGTACCAGGAGTAAGGGGTGGTGTGGCCCGTTGCTGCCATTATAGAGGTCCCAGGCTAGCGTGACAGTCAGACACATAAATAAAACTGTGCTGGGGGTTTGAGGACACTGTGTGGGGCAGTGCTGCCAACCCTGACTCACATCACAGACATCCGAGGCGTTTCCAAGAGTTGCCACCCTGGCCCAGCTCTGATCCACTCATTTCCTGACAATTGTGTCTTGGGCAATGACTGGCGAATGAAAACTGTGCTCCTCTTCCTCAAGCTTTAACCGCGCCAGGCTTTACGAATAACTCATTTACCTTTGGCATGCTTATCTAGCTATCCTTCATGGAAGTGGATTTTCATCCAGGAACGGAATGTTTATCAGAGTACATGGCTCTCCATAAACTACCTCAGAGGCTTCCGAGATACCTAGATGAGTCTGAATTTCTCAGGTTAAAGCCCAGGGGTTTGCATTTATATAGGTTTCCTGGTTCTCAATTAACTAGCGCACTGAAACATGGTTTGGCAAACAGCATGCTGTGGGGTCTGTTATACAACTAAGGGTCAAAGGTATTGGATATGACTGTAAAGGAAAGAGATGCATTTTTTTTTTTTTTGAGTTGAAGTCTCCCTCTGTCGCCCAGACTGGAGTGCAGTGGCATGTTCCCGGCCACCGCAGCCTCGACCTGCTGGGTTCCGGCAATCCTTCTGCCTCAGCCTTCCAAGAAGCTGGAACTACAAGTGAGCGCTACCACGCCCAGCTGATTTTTGATTTATTGTAGAGATGAGGTCTCACCAAGTTGCCCGGGCGGGTCTCGAACCTGCGGGCTCAGGCGATCCACTCACCTCAGCTTCCCAAGGCGCGGGATTACAGGCTGAGCCACTGAGCCCGGTGCATTTTCTTTTCTTGCTTGTCAGTCACATTAGACTTTTGCACATGAAAATGTCTGAATGTTTTGAGCAGCATTTTATGGTAATATTTAGGTCACAGTTCTATGAAAAGCTTGAAGGCCTTTGAAAATACGCAAAACGTAATAGGTCTATTTTTAAAAAAGACGAAATAGTCATACCTTATAATAAAACATTTTAAACCTTAAAAAAAACCAAATATTAACTCATCTAATCCTCAAAACAACCCAGGAGGTGGGCATTGCCATTATTTCCATTTACCTATGGGGACAACTGAGGCAGAGAGTGGGGTCAGTGACATGCCCAGAGTAGTCAGTTGCAGAGCCGGGATCTTAACCCAGGTGGTCTGGCTCCAAGGCCAAAGGCTGCCTGGAGAGACCCTCGCAGATTCACCCACCCTTGCCCGGCCGAGGGCCCCTCCGTCGACCCCAGGCTTACAGTTCTTTTCTGCCTCAGTCAACTGACAGAGACATGCACGGTTCAGGCCTGCAAGTTGCTCACCAGCAGTGGAGCCACAAGGGTGCTCCGGTCTGCTGTGTTTACCTCTGGAGTGGACCAGCCCAGCGACCTGTAAAAGTGAGGGAGTCCTTGCCGCTGGGGAAGAAGGCTAAGACCTGGGTCTTCTCATGTGTGGGTGAAATCGGGGACTGACGTTGATTCGAGGTCTTGGAAAAACCGAGCCAATGAGCCGATAAACAGTATCCACCTGATTGGGCCGGGTAGGAACAAGCGTAGTTACAGCCTCACTGTGAACCGTTTGTGCCTAACTAGCCAGCCGGTGTCAGGCCTCGTCTGATGACAACAGGAAAGTCCATAAATACAGCGTGTCAGGAGAGAGAGCAAGGGCAATGCTGCCCACCCCCTCCGCGCCTGGGCTCTGCTCCTTAGTTTCTTCCTTGGGCCCAGGCCTTGGCTGAAGTCTCCAGCCTTCATGAGGTTTGCAGGCCTCAGCATCGGTGGTCTATCCTCAGCCATCCTGAGGGCGCGGGGAGGGGCAGGGAAGAGGTGGGTGTAACATGGGTCTCGAGCCATTGCTCAGAATTACCCTTGACCTCTAGCAGGAAGCAAGGTCCTCTAAAGAACAAAGGCTCCAGGGTCTGGGACTGGGAGAAGTCCCAGTCCAGGGCAGCTTCAGGTCTAGGTGGCTCTGGACTTCTCACACACCAGTCCTTGACACTTCAAACCCGTCGTCACAGTAATAATAGCTCCTTATAGGATAATACTTTGTTTTGCTTTTTTTTTTTTGAGTGGGAGTCTCACTCTGTCGCCCAGACTGGAGTGCAGTGGCCAGGCTGCCCGGGTTCAAATCTCAAGTCTAGCACTGGCTGGCAGGAAGCCATTCAGCTTCTCTCTGCCTTGATATCCCCATCTGTAAAATGGAGATATAGGATTGTTGTGGAAATTACATGATCTTAATATATGTAAAGTGTTTGTCACATAATGTTATGTATTGACATTATCATCATGAACTGCCTTCAACGCATTCTTAGGGGTTTCGGCAACAGGGTCACCTCTCCGGGGAAGTCCTCCCCGACTGCCTCCCATCCCAGGCTGAGTTGGGTATCCTCCCTCCATGCTCCCTCACACACCTTCACAACACCTGATCTCATGTGTTGTCACTGCAGACGTACTTGTCAGAAAGTTTCTTCTGCAGGACTCTGAGCTTCCTGAGGGCGCTCACAGCGTGTGTCCCCAGGACCTCACACTGCACCTGACTGAGGGAGGGGGTTGTCACGTTAGTTCAGGCCCTCTGAGAACTAGACCCCAAGAGAGAACTGCAGGAGTCACAGCTGCACTGGGGAAAATGTCCATGAAGGACAAAGGAG
The DNA here is from genome assembly GCA_963574415.1 of Tarsius wallacei. NCBI lineage: Eukaryota > Metazoa > Chordata > Mammalia > Primates > Tarsiidae > Tarsius > Tarsius wallacei. Next base: position 8,984 of record CAUYQG010071853.1, on the reverse strand, counting down.
GTGGAGAGATCCTTCAGAGCATGGCACAGGTCTCACACCTGCGGAGAAGAGGGGGCAGAAAGGACCTAACTTCAGAGCAGATCCAAGAAAGACTCGCCCAGGCTACCGGGGAGTCCTCGAGCCACAGTCACCCGCTGGAAGAGTCCCACAGTTCACCTGCAGTAGCACTGCCGCCCTGCTGCCACTGGCGGACAGCAGCCCACGGGAGGCCCAGCACTGAGTGGATCGAGAGAACAACAGCTGGGGCTGTCAGTCAAGTCTGCTCCGCAGCGGGTCTGAGTGGCACATTTTCACGGCAGCCACAGCAACCGACAGACAGAAGGTTGGCCGTGCCCCAAGAATTCAGGGGCTGAAGCAGGGATGCCAGAATCCGTCACCTTGATGCAGGGAGAGGCTGGAGGTCCAGGGCCTTCGCGTGCATGTGTGTGCGTGTGCATGTGTCTACACACACAGAGTTATGCATAGCATAATGATGTTTAAGTCGCATATATAACAGCGGTCCCATAAGACTGTGACATACCAAATTTTTACTGTATCTTTTCTACGTTTACATATGCTTAGATACACATACCATTACCATTGTGTTACAATTACTCACAGTACTCAGAGTGGTAACATGCTGTAGAGGTTTGTAGCCTGGGAGCGACAGGCTACACCACAAGGGCCTAGGCCTACCACAGGCTATACCACAATGGCCTGGGCGTGGAGTAGGTTAGACCATCCAGTTTTGTGTAAGTACACTCTGTGATGTTCACACAATGAAGGGATCTCCCAACAACACTGCATTAGTCCATTTTGCATTGCTATAAAGAGGTAACTGATTTATAAAGAAATGCCTAATTTGTAAAGGAAAGAGGTTGATTTTGGCTCATGGATCGGCATGGTGCCGGCATCTGCAGGGCTTCCACCGAGGCCTCGGAAAGTTTACGGCAGAACGTGGAGAGGGCGGTGTGTCGCCTGGTGAGAGCAGAAGCGAGAGAGGAGGAAGTGATGCCAGGCTCTTTCATTATTTATTTATTTATTTATTATTATTGTTTTTTGAGTTGGAGTCTCCCTCTGTCGCCCAGACTGGAGTGTAGCGGCCGCTCCCGGCCACCGCAGCCTCGACCGGCTGGGCTCCGGCGATCCTTCCGCCTCGGCCTTCCGAGGAGCTGGAACTACAGGCACGTGCTACCACGCCCGGCTGATTTTTTGATTTATTGTAGAGATGAGGTCTCGCCAAGTTGCCCAGGCGGGTCTCGAACCCGCGGGCTCAGGCAATCCGCTCACCTCAGCCTCCCAAGGCGTGGGATGACAGGCTGAGCCACCGAGCCTGGCTAAGGCTCTTTCAAACAAGCAGTTCTTGTGTGAACGAACACAGTGAGGACTCACAAGTTAGGATGCCACCAAGCCGCTCATGAGGGATCTGTCCCGTGGCCCAATCATCTCCCGCCAGGCCCCTGCTCCATCGGGGATCACATGTCGACATGAGATTTGGAGGGGGCAGCATCCAAACTGTATCAGGTGCATTTCTCAGATGTGTCTCCATCATGAAGCAATGCGTGACTTAAATACCTGTAGTGATGGGTCCTTACTATTTGAATGAATCATGTAATCAGAAATTCTGCCAACAGAATTACTTTCAATTTTGTACATTTCCTTTCTGCTCTCACCATGTTTGCAATCACCATGCAGGTAGTACCTCACATTTGTTTTAAAGTTTTGATATTTGTAAATAGGGTCTCCCCATCTGCCATAGCCCTCATAATCAAACTTTTAAACGGCGGAACAACAGTCAACAAGTGGATGTACTATAATTTCCAAAGTAACTGCTATTCAGGGTTTCCATCATCTTTTTTTTTTCTTTTCTTAATACCCCATGCTCTTATGTACCTCTTTGGGCATATAGTGTTTAATTTCTATTACAGCCCTAGGATAAGTCTAGGTTTGAAGTTACTGGGTCAAAAGATACAGTTTTGTGATTGTATCAAGTTTTGCTAAATTGCTTTCTAAAACCATTTTGTCAATTAAAAAAGTGGATTAGTTACTTATTGCTGCATAACAAGTTACCACAACACCAGGTGACTTCCTATAACATTTATTGCCTCACTGCTTCTGTCAGAAATCCAGGTGCAGCTTAGCTGCTTCTCTGTTGGAGGTGCTTTCAAGGCTGCAATGAAGGTGTTGGCTGAGGCTGGGGTCTCATGTGAAAGCTTGACTGGGGAAGGATTCCCTTCCAAGCTCAGATGGTTGTTGGCAGGATTCATTTCCTTGTGGGCTGTTGGACCAAAGACCTCAGCTCTCAGTTGGCTGTCGGTCAGATGCTACCCTTAGTTTCTTCCCATGAGGGCCTCTTCAACATGGCAACTAGCTGCAAGACAAACATGCAAAGCAGAGAAGACAGCAGGGAGTCTGTCAGCAAGACAGAAATTACAATCTGTTGTAACCTAATCACAGAAGTGACATCCCTCTGTATTTTTTTTTTCCAGTCAGGATCTCATTCTATCACCCGGACTGGAGTGCCGTGGCATGATCATGGCTCACCATATCCTCAAACTCCTGGGCTCAGGTGATCCTTCCACATCACCCTTCTGAGTAGCTGGGACTACAGGTGCATGCCACCATACCCATCTGATTTTTTTATTTTTGTAGAGATGAGATCTTGCTATGTTGCCTAGGCTGGTCTCTAACCCCTAGGCTCACGCAATCATCCCCGCCTTGGCCTCCCAAGGTCTGGGATTACAGGCATAAGCCACCACACCCGGCCTGATGTTGCTGTATTCGCTTGTTTAGACCCAAGAGGAGGAAGGGAAGTGGATTCTTACCCAAGGCCAAGAATACTAGGACCAGGGATCACTGGTGGGGGCCATCTTGGAGGTTGCCTACCACAACCGCCACCAAGTATCAATTTTACCACAACCTTGCTAACACTAAATGTTCTAGTATTTAAAAATTACTAGTATAGTTGGTGTAAAGGGCCATCTCCCACCTTAATGTCCTCTTCTCCAGCCTGGCATCTCTCCTCAGGGCCACCTGGGTCCTCCGCTCTCAGTGGCTGCCAGATAATTTTCCAAAGATGTCAACAGAACAGCAACCTGAAGAAGTGCCCTACCTGGGCCTTGAGAAGCTTAAAGTGAAGCCGTATTAGGCAGCAGTGAGTTCTCTGGGTGGGTTTCGGTCTCAAGGAGTTGCTGGCATTTGGACAGCAACTCCAAGACCTGAGCACCTCGTACCATTTAAAAGCACGAACATTTAGGAAATCAATCTTCTTTTAAAGCCTACTACAGACGCTCACCAGGCTCCACATTTCGCAAACTTTCTTTTACTTTCAACATCAACACAATCCTGTAGGGAGGCATATGAATAGCCCCATTTTATAGATAGGAAACTCACGATCACTTGTCCAAGATCACTCTGCTTAAGCGGTAGGGCCAGGATTTAGACCCACGGCTGCCTGTCCACCCTGTTCTCTCCCTGTCTCCTGAGGTCCCCTCGTCCTCCGCTGGTGCCCGCTACAGGCCCCTGACACTCTGCCCTTTTGTTCCATCCCCACTCTGGCACTAAACGTGACAGGTTGGATGCCTCCTCCTCTTCAGCTCACTGGAAGGGTCTCCCTGGAAGTTCTGCTCACCGACTGTTTTCTCCTAACGAGAGAGCCCGGAAAGTCACTTCTCACTCAAGCGCGAGGAGAAGGGCTATAGAGCCCACAGTCTAAGTCTGCACTTTGAAACCTTCAGCATAAATAGGACACTATATATTTAGTGTTTTGAGAATGACATCTGGAGCCAGACTGTCAGCTCCAAATCCTTGTTCTGCCATTGAACAAAGCTTCATGATTTAGGGCAAAATTCTTTACCTTTCTGTGCTGTTTCCTCGTCTGTAAAACGTTAAGTCATACCAACTACAACACCGATTGGGGATGAGAAAATGTCTCTAAGAACCGAGCAGCATCGAGTGCATATAAAAGCCCCATTATATTACTAGAGGGACATGGAGGGCAGGACACGAACAGGAGGAGGCCCCACTGGGTAGGCGCCCTGCATCTACCTGGACTCAGCCTGTGATCTGTGCACACATGCAGGTCAGGGTTCTGTGTGTGCCCACCTCCAGGCACGGCTGAGTGGGGCCCTGCATTGTGGACACTGGCGGGGACAGAGGCAGCAGGGCCAGCCAGGGTCAGGGACGGGCAGAGCCAATACCAGGGCCATGACTCTGGGACTCCCCTCCCTGCATTCTGGCTGTGTCCCGATGTGAGTGTGAAGGAGGTGGTCTTTGTGTGCTGATGCAGCTTTCTGTAGGTCAGCCTAATGCTGGGTCTGTGCCTGACTGCTCTGGGGTATGAATCTTTGCACATTCACACCCAGAGAACTATGAACCTGGGATGGGGGAGGCAGGGCCTGAGTCAAGAGAACAATGTCCAGGGCAGAGTGCTGGTGACTGTGGCACATGGCAGGCATCTCAGAAGGAAAGATGCAGGATAACATTTACAGAGCAACTGTCTACCACCTGGCTCAGCTGTCAAGCCCTAGAGAATGTTTCCTAACCCTTTCTGGGATCATCCCCGAATCTGTGTGTAGAAGCACAATATATCACAAAATCCTCCTAAAGCCTCGGAGGGTCCCTGGTGCCCTGGGTAGGAATCTGTGCCCTACAGGAAGTCACCCACAAGTGTCCTGGTTTCCCCACTGAAGACAGCAATAGCGGGGGACCGGGGCCAGGCCCTGCTCTTGGAAAGTGGAAGGTGGGAAGACAGGACAGACAGGGTCAGACAGGATTCACAATGGTCCCCTCCAGGACAGCAGCCAGCCTTACTGTAAATGCTAAGAGGCTTTAGGAAGCAGGGGCTGTGTCTGTTGTAGCTTAGAGTCCTGTTCATTTATTTTAAAATATTATGTTTCTAGCCAATGACACTACACAATAAAATATTATGGACAGCCTCAGTCCAGAGCTGTAAACAAGACACACGATCCTGCCATTGTAGATATTACACTTCCGCAGAAGAGATGCTAAGTCACGAACTCCACGATAACTGAATTAGTTAGCCGTAGGACTGGGGAGAGGTTTCAGGTGTGTAGCTGTGCAAAATGGAGAACCGACAAGAGAAGGGAAGGCTTCCCTACGTGAAGTCACACTCGAGTGGCCAGGTCCCTGGGCTTTCCTGCCAGAGGTGCACTAAAGATCTGAGCAAAGGGCAGGCTGGGAGAAAGCATCCCAGATCAAGGATGCAGCGGACGTGAAGCCTGTGTGGAGAGGAGCGGGGAGGTGAGGAGCCACGGTGCAGGTGAGGCTGGGACCCAAGAGCTATCCCAAGGTGGACACTGGGTGGGCGGGCGAGGCGGGTTTAGCCAGAGGGCAAGGGGATGTCCCTAAAGGGTTTTAAGCAGAGAGCCACCCTGTCAGACCCGCCCTTCCAGTAGCTGGGAGAGGTGGGAGAAGAGCCAGGAGGCCCCTGGAGATGAAGAAAAGATGAAAAAAGAGCCGCTGGGAGGGAGTGCCCCATGGCAGGGCACTGGCTTAGCCCCAAGTGCGGAAGAGTGGAAGGACCGCCAGCCCAGAACAGGCTCTCTCAAGGGCTGCTGTCTGCCTGCCAACCAGCCAGGGAGGGGTGTCAGCGGGAGTTTGAGGCAGCTTGAGCCAGGATCTGGGAAATGGGCAGAGTGCAGGAAGGAAGTGGGGTCACACACACACACACGCTGGTGGAGGCACCAACGGGGGGCATGTAAGGCTTGGGGACTAGGAACAGCCCATGAGTGGAGACAGTTTGTGGCTTGGAGTAGAGGGAGACAAGCGGGTGGGTCAGCAGTTGTGGCTGATGTCACCATCTTGGCTCCCACGGTCCTGAGAGCAGGTGGGTGGAGGCAGGAGTGGTGAGAGGGTGGAACCATCAAATTCAGACCCCCAGCTACACTTCTTAGGAATCAGGCGGCCCACACAGCCTCGGGGCCCCAGGCGTACAGCAGCAGCTGGGGGACATCTCAAGGGGCCCCATGAAGTGGTATTTCCCAGAGCGAAGACTGCTTCATCCAGTCTCTGCCGCGTCTGTCCGTCTAGGCACTCATCGAGCCCGTGCCCAAGCCGCCCCTGGCATCAGGGACCTGTGGGATGTGGAGGGGCGCTCTGCCTCAGGAACTCAGCCTGCCCAGGTCTGGAGTGGGGACCCACGGGCTGGCACAGCACCAAGCTCCAGCCATGGCGAGGGACTCAGCAGAAGGTGTGCCACCCCACCACATACTCCAGCAACCCCAGCCACCTTCCTCTTGAGGTCTCCCAGGAACTGCCAGCCACCACGGAGTGCTTCCCCCTACGTGTGGCCTAGCCCTTCGTCCTGAGTTATACCGAGACCTGAATGCTTCAAAACTCTCCCGGGGAAAACATGATCTCCAGTCAAAGGAGGCCATGAAGCCCAGCTGAGCCTGGCTGCCCAATCACAGCTGTCCTCCCCTGCTCTGCTGGGGTCTCCCGTCTAAGGATCAAAACTGGGGTCTGCTCCATCCACCACCAGGGGGCTCAAGGGAAACAGCCTGGGCAGGCGTGTGGGCTCCCCATGGGTCTCCAGGAAGACGCCAAGCCCCGGCCACTGCCCGCCTCCACCCCTCTGCTCTCCTCACTGCCCCCTTCAGGCCAAGCTCACGCCACCCTGCCGCCTCTCCTCTCCAAGCCCCAGCCATGCTCCGAGCCCTGGGAGCTGATGGCTCTGACCGGGGACAGCAAGCTCCCTTCCTGCAGAGACTGTCTTGCAGTGATCTGTTCCCTTCTCTACCTCCGGGAGAGGCTCCTGCCAAGTCTCCCCCACCACAGGTCTCGCCAGGCTCCAGGAACACTCCTTTCCCCTCAGGTCCAGGGGCTCTCCTGGGTCCCTCTATCCCTTGTCGGTTTCCCCCACTCTGAGCGTGCCGTCTGCATCTGCAGGACCCTGACTGATACCACACGCTTAACGCCCCACCTTAAATCAGCCTCTCAGGTCCACATAACTTCTCCTCTTGGCCTCTTTCAGTCTTTTAACCTCTAGCACCGTCGAGGGAAACTAGAACTGACCACTAGGTAACCCAAAGCGCGGTTCTGCGTTGTAGGAAGCATTCACACGCTGCAGGCACCTCTGGTGAGCATGGCCCGGCTCCCACAGCCCACTGGCCTTCGAGAACCAAGAAGGAGGGATGTCCTGTTTATTTACAGCACACCCCCTCTGCCAGGCCCTGGTGTTCATGACCTCACCCAACCCCACAACCCCGTAAGACAGTTTACATCATTCCCACTTTACAGTTCAGGAAGCCAAGGCTCAGATTCACAAAGAGACTCGCTCAAGGTCACTGAGTCCATAAGCGGGGGTTAGGGTATAAGCTCAGCCACTTAATTCCAAAGCCTGCGATTTTTCTGACCTTGAGCGACGGGTGCAGAGGCAGCAAGAGAGCCCCCAAAGTCAACGGCAGAGTAATGCCCGCACAAGCTGGAATGGTCCTTGTGACGAGCCATCAGGAGCGGCCTGGACCAAGCGTCCCCCTCCACACCTGCAGCACAGAGTCCCGGCGGCTGGTGTAGGGCAGATGTTTGATGCGGAACCAGTGCCTGGGGACGACGTTCCCGCTGGGCGTATACAGCTTCTCCCCACGCCTGCCCAAGAGACTGCGCAGGGCCAGGTTGCCCGACAGGACCTTCTCATAGAACTCCACTGCACCCCAGGCATAGGCTGAAGAGAGGGAGGCCGTGCGGCGGTCCAGCCAGGCCTCCAGGGCATGAGCCAGCGAGTCCGTGGAGAAGGCATAGGCCACAAAGCCCGCCACTGCTGCCACCAAGTTGAAGGCAGCCCGTAAATTCATGGGGCCTCCGTAGAGCCCCAGGGCATGCTTGGCACTCACACTAAGTGCCCAGGTCCCTGCCAGGCAAGCCGGGGCCGGTAGGGCCTGCAGGGAGGCTGCGCCACTCTCCAGGTACACCACCTCCCTGGCCAAGGCGAACTTCTGGGCTTCACGGGACAGGGTCAGGGCATCTCTCAGCCGGGCGCCTGCTGGGCTCTGCCAGTCCACCTTCTGCCCGTGCACAACCACAGGGCTGTCAGCCACGGTCACAGGGCCTCCCAGGAAGCTGGCGGGGATGCCCACCACGGCCCCAGCAGGGAGTCTTGGGAAGCCTGCACTCACAGGCTGGAAGGTGAAGGCGGGAAAGGGCTTGTAGCGATGGCCTGAGGGGATACCCACGTCCTGTAGCACCTCTTGGAAGAGGCTCTGCAGTTCTGGAGAGACCGGGGCTGGCTGGCCCTGAGGCCAGTACTGGTAGAGCCACTGGACCACGGGATCCGGGAGGAGGTGGTACGAGATCTGAGCCCCAAACAGACCTGCGCAGGACCCCGCCAGGAGGCCTGTCCTGTGTCTCTGCACAAATGCCGCGGTCTGCCACAGGGGACCGGCCATGAGTGCCGCCACCGCTGACAACCTGAGCCAAGAAACAGAGGTCAGTCAAAGGTTCTCCGGGTCGGCCTGCAGACTGAACAACCTCCGAGGGCCACGCCCTCTTTAACGGAAGCAATACAGCACAGAGGCTAAGAGCACGGGCTGCAGGGCCAGACTGCCTGCGTTCAAATCCCAGGCCCATCTCTGGGCATAATCTCCCCATCTGCCAAACAGGCAGGTTGCAATGGCCCACCTCTAGGGCGGCTGTGATGAGACAGTCAGCGTCCAGAACAGCAGCAGACCCCTCATATTAATGGTTGCGATTACTATTTTTATTTCCATGGTGAGGCACAGCACTGAGTACCCAATGGCCTCACTCCATTCATCTCATGGTAAAGTCCCACGATTACTCATTTATAAATGAAATACGTGCTCGATTAATTGAGGGTTTACTGTATGCCAGACCCGGGTCCAAGAACTTTCCATATGTTATCTAACAATTAAATCCTCACAACTCCCATGACCTAATTTCTACAACTGCCTCTATTTAAAGCTGTTAAAATGTAAGTACACTGGCTCAAATTTCAAGCTGGTAAAGTGGCAGGGTTATGGACTGAATTG
>CAUYQG010071848.1:0-11206 GCA_963574415.1 Tarsius wallacei | reverse complement strand
ATACACACATTGATCATGCAGGTACAAAGCAGTCTTTTTTATGCTTAGAAACTTAAGGAAAGTTTAGAAACTTAAGGAAAGTAGCAAAAACAAATTCTTGGGCTCAAAGACTGATTTTATTTTAACAGACTTTTTTAGTTTCCAGCCATTGTCTTCTCACAGCTCTTTCTCCTCCCTTCTCTCCTTCCCTCTTTCCTTTCTCCCTCTTTTCCTTTCTCCCCATCCCTTCATTTTCTTTTTCTTTCTTTCCTCAAAGAAATGTCAATTCAGTCCTTTACTGAGGAAAGTAGATCCATTTTATTTGTATGCATGATAGGGAAGATTCAATATGGGAGAACCCTAAGGGTATTTATTCTATCTGGCTTAGATTATTACCATTCTTTCCTTTTGATTGTGCCTCCTCCCTTCATCCTATTTCTGTTTATCCTTACCCTAATACTTTTTTCCCCCCTGCATGCTTGTCTATTCTTTCCCATTATTTAACAAATGCTGATGTGGCATTTACTGTGTTTCCTGGCAAATGTTTTACTCCTTACAGCGACCCTGTGAGGTAGGTTCTATTATCTCATTTTTCAGGTGGGGCAGAGGCACAGGCCAGTGCTTCCAGCTGTTAGGTCTTGGAGCCAGGATTCAAATTTAGACGGTTGTGCTCTAAAGTTGTTCTTCTATCTGTTAAAAAACAAAGAGACTCTGTGATGAGAGAACACAGTTTGATATCACATCATTGGTGTCATTAAAGAAACGAAAGGTCAGAGCAAGGCTGACCCTCAGACTGGGCCTTGTTTAGGATGAAGATACATCTATCAATGGACATTCTGAGGTACCCAAGAGTTAGGGCAGGGACCCAGGCAAATCAGAGTGGCTCTGGCTCTCAGTAGGCCCAGTCACCTCATCAAATGAATGATGAAGATCCCAGATATTGGTCATCACCACTAACACTTTGTCCTTTACCTCCTTCCTGTCTCTTCAAACCCTGTTTTCTTGGGGTTTCTTCAGGAACATCCTTCAGACCAACTTTGGTGCCTCCTAACCAGTGTCTGTGGGGGACAGACTTCATATGATATGTCCTGTCGGGCTCTCAGAGGCCCGGTGCTGGAAATACAGCAAAATAGTGCTGATCCATAGGGGTCAGGTTGTGGTCTGGTTCCGGTAACATTGGCCCCTGCCAGGGAATACATTCTTTGTCAATAACTTCATTTAACATTGTGTTTTGGTGATCACCTCCATGGTGTTGGCTCTTCATCTAAGGAGAAGATGGAAAAAATTAGGGCAAAATGTAAAAAAAGAGAAAGAATTTTGGTTAATAGTCTCATTATTTAATGAGATATTTGAGGTGTCCCAGAAAGGAGTCTTAAGCCATTTTGAGGAAGAAGATGACTGATCCTAAGCTAATTTGTTGCAGATCACAGGTTAGCACCTTTGAAGTAGTGCATCAGATTTACACTCTTGGAGTTTTGTCAGAGGTGGTGAGGGAAGGGGTATGTGTGGATATAGCAGGTTTTCTGAGTAAAGGTCAGAAATGTGATAAATGTTCTAATTCATTTGTGGCTCATGAGAGGGACAGAGGTGGATAGGGAAAGTAGTGGTTCACATAATATTGAACATCAACTCCCATCTGATCTTAATTCTTAGGTAACCATTTATTGAGTATTTATTATGTAAGAGGTGTCATAGTAAGTGCTCTATATACATTATTTCATTTAATGCTCTCAATAATCCTGCTGAATTATCCCTGTTGGATAGATACTAAAACTCAAGGTTCAGAGAGACTAAGTAACTTATCCAAAGTCACATATCAACAATCTTCTAACTGATCTCCCTGCTTCTACTCCTTCCATTCTTGTCTACCTGTCTGCTACATTCTTCTTACAGAAGCCATTCTGATCGCTTATATATATAAATCTGATCATGCTAACCCCTACTTAGAACACTCTGATGCCTTCTGATCATATTTGGAATAAAAGTCAACCTTTTACCTGGTTTTTCAAACTCTGCATTATCTGGCCCCTGTCGACCTCTATGGCATTGTCTTGCACCACACTTTCTCGTACTCTGGCCTCATGGGTTTCTGATAATTCCTAGAATATTCCAAGTTAGTTCCACCTTCCCATGACTGACTCCTTTATGTTATTCAGATCTCAGGATTATATCGCTTCAGAGAGGACATTCCTGATACCTGAATTAATTCATAACACTTCTTAATCCCTAATGTTTTCCTGTTTCTTTGTTTGTTGACTAATGCTATATAATTTGTTTATTGGTTAATGGAGTATGTGATGTCAGAGCTTGCTCATATCCTGACTTTCTGATGTCAGAGCCCGCTTATATCCTGTGTGATGTCAAAACCTGTTTATAACCTCTACCCTGGTTGTGATCTGTGTGCTTTGTAGTTTTTTGTCACATTATTATGGACTAATAAGCATTTATATGAAATAAGTTGACCCTTGAAAAACATGGATTTGAATTGCATGAGTCCACTTATATGCAGATTTTTTTCAGCAAATATATTGAAAATTTCTGGAGATTTGTGACAGTTTGAAAAAACTTACAAACAATGTGGCATAGAAATATCAAAAAGTTAAGAAATGGTTAGGTATGTTATGCACAAAATATGGAGATACTAGTCTGTCACTATCATAAAATATGCACAAATCTATTTTAAAAAGTTAAAATTTATCAAAATGTATGCACACAAACACAGACCATACATAACTTCATTCGCAATCAAGACACATATAAATGTAAAGATGCAGTGTTAAATGATAGCTGCATACAGTTAACTGTAGTACATACTATACGACTCCAGTAATCTCTTAGATACCTCTTGTTCTTATTGTAGTGAGCTTGTGATGCTCATCATCTTCACAGGAACAGTTTTTCTCTCCAGTAAATTGTGTGTCATGGTAAAAAGTGATCTCTCATCATTCTTGCATATTTTTTATTGTGTTTAGTACAATAATGTAAACCTTAAATAACACCAGAGGACCCATAGTGATGCTGAAAGTGGTTCCAAAAAGCAGAGAAAAGTCATGGGATTACAAGAAAAAATTGAACTTCTTAATATGTACCATAAATTGAGGTCTGCAGCTGTGGTTGCCCACCATTGCAAGATAAATAAATCTAATGGAAAGAAGGAAGGAAGGAAGGAAGGAATCTGTATCAGCAAGTGCAAAAACCTTGCGCTTTTTGAAAAATACCTTTTAATCTCATACTGAAAATGCAGCTTTTATGTAGGTACAGAATTTGTATACAAAAGGCATACCTATGGATTCTAATATGGTTCCAGAAAAAGAAAAGTTATTATATGATGATGTAATGCAAAAGGAAAGTGAAGGATCTAAAGTTGGGGAATTTAGTGCCAGCAAAGGTTGGTTTGATAATTTTAGAAAGAAGTTTGACTTTTAAAATGTCAAGGTAACAAGAGAAGCAGCAGCTTCTTACTAAGAGGCAGTAGACAAGAGCCCAGATGCCATTAAGAAAATAATTGAGGAGAAAGTATATCTGCCTGAATAGGTTGTCAGTGCAGACAAAAGTGCCCTAGTCTACAACAAAAAGTGCCACAAAGGACATTTGTTAGGAAGGAAGAGAAGTGAGTACCTGGATTTAAGGCAGTAAGGGATAGGCTAATTCTACTGTTTTGTTCAAATGCAGTTGGGCTTATGATCAAGACTGCCCTTATTTCAAGTGTTGAAGGGAGAAGATAAACACAGGCTGCCAGAATTGGTTGTACAAGAAGGCCTGGACAATGAGAACCATTTTTCTGAATTAGTTCCATGCTTTGTCCCTGAAGTCAGGAAGTGTCTACACAGTAAGGGACTGCCTTTTAAAGTTCTTTTAATATTTAACAATACCCTTGGCCACCAGAACCCCGTGAACCAAAGTTTTTATAAAGTTCTTTGGATACTAGACAATGCCTTTGGCCACCCGGAACCACAGGTATTGAGCCAGTTGATCTATTTGCTTCCAAACAGAAAGTTCTAATTCAGCCTCTGGATCAGGTGTCATTAAGGACCTTTAAGGCTCATTACAAAGTATGTGGTACTCTACAGAAAAGATTGTCAATGCTATGGAAGTGAACCCCAAAAGAGAAAACACCATGAAAGTCTGGAGGGCTTACACCATTGAAGATGCCATCACTGTTACGGAAAAAAGCCATGAAACCCATCAAACCCAGAACAATGAATTGCTGCTGAAGAAAATTGTGTCCAGGTGTTGTGCCTGCGAGATAAAACAGGAGTTACAACAGAGCCATCAAGGAAATTACAAAAGAATTTGTGGATATGACAAAAAAAGAAAGGGGGTGAAGGGCTTCAAGATATGAATCTTGGAGAAATTTAAAAGCTAATAGATACCACAGCAGAGGTATTAACAGAAGGTGATTTGAAGATGAATGCTTCCAAACCGGTGCTAGATGAAGATATGCCAGAAAACAAACTGACATTAGACAGTGAAGCAGAAGGGTTCTGGTTATTCGAGACTATTTTTGACATGGACCCTTCTAGGATATGGGCAGTGAAACTAAAGCAAACGGTGGAAGAATAATTGGTACCATATGCAAACATTTTTAGATAAATGGAAAAGTCAACTCAGAAATGATGCACTTTCCTAAAGTTACACCAAGTGTGCCCGCCTCCCTTGCTTCCGCTTCCACCTCCTCCACCCCTTCACCCCTGAGACAGCAAGACCAAGTCCTCCTCTTCTCAGCCTCAGTCTACTCTATGTAAAGACAATGAAGATGAAGACCTTTATGATGATCCACTTAATGAAGAGTAAATATGTTTTCTCTCTTCTTTATGATTTTGTTGATAGCATATTTTTCCTTAGCATGCTTCATTGTAAGACTGTAGTATATGTTACATAAAACATGCAGAATACATGTTCATCAACTGATTATGTTATCAATAAGACTTTGGTCAACCATTGTCTATTAGTAGTTAATTTGGGGGGGAATCAAAAGTAATATGTGGATTTTCGACTGCATGAGGGGATTGGTGTTTTAACTCCCATGTTTTTCAGAATTCAGCTACAGATGCTTTTTTCCTTTTCAGAAATAAAAGCCCTAATTAAACTTTAATTTATTCGAGGATGGGAATGGAATTGTGAGGAAGTTTTGCTTTTTTCTTTCTAGAAACACATACACATTTTCTCTTCAAAGTTTTTTAGTACATGACGATTTCTCGATGCTATTTACTGCTTCTCAAATTAAAAGTTCTCTCTCCTCATGGTGATTACTGAGTCTCTATTTAAAACTCTTGCAATAGTGAAGCTGTGAGGATGTGGGGTGCTAATTAAGTCTTTTCCTAATTGCTTCCTTGTGCATCGAGATGAAGACAGTCATAAAGTGATTATATTGTTTTACTCCACATGCAAAGTCGGTGACTCAAGCTCTCACTTGTATACACACTAAAAAGCAATGACATTTACAAACCAATCTCAAACAAAATATTCCTGCCTTAGAAAATGATGTACAGAAAATATTTCTTAAAACCAATGCACTGAAATTTACAATAAAATGTTTTTCAGCAGACATTTGTTGAGTTTTTTATACTAATCCAGAAAAACTTCTATTTGTTTGTTTGAATTTATGTAATTAGAAATTTCTAATGCATCTGAAAAAAGAATTGTCTTTGGAGATTAGACTGAAGGTGAATTTTTTCCTTTAACTTCTTGCTTTCTGTACTTTTAGGATTTTCCAAAATGAATATATGTTATTTTTATAATATGTTAAAAAGTCTATAAAATGTTTTAACATAAGTTAAATCTGGACATTTTCTTATCTTTCTGAGTAGCTTATGGTAAACATAGTTCAATCTTTCAATCTTCTTGGCCTGTCAGGATCAGAGAATAATATTTTTAATTTTATATTTTAAATGTTATTGTTCTTAAGGATATGTTATTAACATTTTACTTCTAATAGCCTTTTGTAGTAGTCTTCAAAACTGACCTAATGTCTTATGAAGTACTTGCTGTTATATTTTTATTTTTTGTCGCCCAGGTTGGAGTGCAATGGCACGCTCACGGCCACCGCAGCCTTGACTTGCTGGGCTCTGGTGATCCTTCCGCCTCAGCCTTCCAATTAGCCGGAATTACAGGCGCGCGCTGCCACACCCAGCTAATTTTTTGATTTATTGTAGAGATGAGGTGTCACCAAGGTGCCCAGGCAGGTCTCGAACCCATGGGCTCAGGCAATCCACTCACCTCAGTCTCCCAAGGTGCGGGATTACAGCCTGAGCCACCGAGCCCGGCTTATGCTGTTATCTTTAAAGTTGAGGGAAACTGCTAGGGGAGGGAGAGGCACAGCAAATCAACAAGGATACCTGCATAATCAACATTTGTATACCTAACCCTGAATTGTACCCCACATCTTTAAAATTAAAAAAGTAAAAATAAATAAATATATAAAAAGTAATTTAAAAAATTAAATAAAGTTAGATAATTTATGTAGGATTGAGGGAGCAATAAGTGAAATTTCATGTTGATGATTTTTTTTTTTTTTGAGCATGAGTGCAATGTCATGATCATGGCTTACCACAATCTCGATCTCCTGGGCTTATGTGTTCCTCCTGCCTCAGCCTCCTGAGTAGCTGGGACTGCAGGCACACCACCACACCTGGCTATTTTTTCTGATTTTTCATAAAGTTGAGGTCTTGCTATGTTGTCCAGGCTGGTCTCAAACTTCTGGGATCAATCTTTCTGCCTCAGTCTCCTGAAGTGCTGGGATTACAGGCATGAGCCACTGTGCCTGGCCATGTTTATGATTTTTAAATTGTAAATTTAAATTAACTGAATTATCTTTATTAGAATCTGTTCTAACCAATAAAAAGACCAGAGAGAGGAAGAACATCTTAAACAATAAAAGTAATTCCTATTGGTAACTTATAATTCTAGAAATTGTTTCTCTTAGAATCATTGAGTTTAAAGGGACCTTAGAGACCAGAGGGTCCTCATTTGTAAAATGAGGAAAATGAGACAGGGTGGTGGTTCAGGGTCACATGGCTAATGTGAGCTGAAATCTCATCTTGTACCCTGGTGTTCTTTGCATTCTTCGCATCCCTTTACCCAGGTGAAGGGGGTACTTGTCCCGATCAAATAGTCCTATTGGAAGTAACATTCATTTATAGCATAATAGAATGAGAGAAACTTTCTGGAAAACAAATTTCTGCCATGTGCCATGATTCCTTAAAATAGTTCATTTAAGCCAGGCTTAGTGACATGCACCTGTAGCCCCAACAAGTTGGGAGACTGAGGCAGGAGGATCGCTTGAACCCAGGAATTTGAGACTTCAGTGAACTACGGTGTTTGCTCCACTCTACTCCAGCCTGGGTGACAGAGACCTTTTACACCCCCAGCCCTCTCCCCCAAAAAGTTCTCTTTGACCTAGTTCACCTAATAAAATAATTTAATATCGACAAAAGTTTAGGTACAAGGATGTTTATCACAGAATTATTTTTAATAAGAAAATAACTCAAAACCTTGTTCAACTGTTCAACAGTAAAGGAATGCCTAACTGACTGGGATGCTAAATGGTCCATCAAGCATCCCATTATTGATGAGCATTTAATGATCTTGGAAAATGCTCTTGATATGCATTAAGGTAAAAAAAATAGTAATATTTAGCCAAGTATAGAACTGAATGCCAATTTTGTTATATATGTATATACTTGGGGAGAAAACAATATATAAGCCAATGTGTAAAATATACAAATATGTAGCTTTTATTGCCTTCACGTCTTCAATATTTTCCAAATTTCTTCAGTTGTCATAGATAGTAATGATAAAGAGAAAACTATAAACATCACATTAAAAATATGTAAAATAACTGAAACTTAAATTGTGACTATTGTAGAAGAACACTGCAATAGATGTGAGATACAGGTTAATTCTGTGAAGCCATGCAAAGCTATGTGGCTTTAAGCAAGTGCCTTCATCTGTTTAAGCTTCTCTTTCTGTAAGTAGGAGAAGATTGAATTAGTCAATCTTCCTTCCAGGTCTAAAAGTTGATTTGATGCATTATTCAGTATCCTTTTCTGCAGAGAAGATGCTCATTGGTAATAATAAATACTATGTAATTATAAAATTTATTTTATTAATCTATTTTATAGAATTCAAATTAATTGCCACAGTTTACCTTGTGTCACTTGGTGATGGGAGCTCTTTGTTACAGATTGCTACTGAAGCAATAGAAAACTTCCGGACTGTTGTTTCTTTGACGCGGGAGCAGAAGTTTGAGCTGATGTATGCACAGAATTTGCAGGTACCCTACAGGTAATGACCACTGAAGAGTAGGCTTGTGAGGGGTTTTTCAATAATCAGATTTGTTTTCAGAAAGATTACTTTGGCTGGAAGATAGGGAGCAAATAGAGAATGTACTAAAAGGGAACCAATTGGGAAACATTTGTGATTATCCAGGAGAGAAATGACAAGAGCCTGAACTAAGGCAGGGACATTCCAAGCTAAAACCTATAAGAGTGGGTAACTTATGGGAAGAGGAAAAAGAGAGGATGCTGAGAATGTCTCTCTGGTGTTCTGCTAGGATAATGACCCTATTATTTGTTGTAGTTGGGAATTATTTCTTTGTGGAACATGAAATTTGAGGTGTCTGTGGGTCACTGAGGTAGTGCTTCCTCTTTTTACTCCTTCTCCAATGCAGACTTCCTCCAAGAGTCATCCCAGTGAGGATTCTTTAGGTGATGTGAGCATGAGCAAGTCCAACCTCTCTGAGTCTCAGATTCTTCTGTGATAAAAGGAGAGACCTGGACTTTATCAATGGATTTTCAAACTTTTTTTTAATATGGTCGTAGAGCCTTTTTTTCTGAAAAAAATTTTTCATTTGAAATCTTGATTTATGATGAGAATGAAAGCAGAGTTAAACTGACTGAAGCAGGAGTTGTTGGATACCCAGGGTTGCCCACTCGCCAGCCTGTTCCCATCCACATCACTGACCTAACTCCCTCAGAGAGCTAAGTGCTTCCTCCATTCTTCCCATAATATTATTCCTAGGATACCTTCTTTGGATAAATAAGAATCCAAATTAACTCCTAGGTCCCCAAGGGCAAGAGTATGCCTGATTCCAATATATCACCCAGCAGGGTCCCTGCAGCTCGTAGGGATTGGGTGAATGTGTGCAGTGAATGTTTGTTTACCAAAGTACTTCTGTGTTATATGTCCAAAAGTGAAGGAAAAGAGAGGGAACTTTCACTTACTAATCCCTAACAGGCTTGGTACAGTCATTGGATTTTTTTCTCTTTACATCAGACTTTGAGGAGTAGTTAATTCTACATTAAAGATGAAAACACTGAGTCTCTGAGATTAGGCAGTTTCCTAAAGGTAATGGTAAAGTGAGGAGCAAACTTAGTTCTTTGGAAACTAAACTCATTTTTGTCTATCATGCTTCTGTGCCCATCTGTCAACCTATAAGTTACTTTTTAAGGACTGAAAAGTGAAAGTAGAGTAAGTTTGCAAATGTCTTTTTCCCAGAAACTCCTTGAGGAAAGCACACATCTTTGGAATCACATTTTCCTTCACCCAAGCAATGATGTACTTTTCCTACGCTGGCTGTTTCCGGTTTGGTGCCTACTTAGTGGCACGTCAGATCATGGAATTTCAGGATGTTCTGTTGTAAGTATTGAGCTCTAAAAATAAATTAAGCTCTAAAAATAAAACTGGAATGAACATGCTTCATGTCTGGAGAGAAAACCCTATGTGAAGCCTCATAAAGAGATTTTGGTGATTCAGAAGGGGCATTTTTGCCTCTGAGTCTCCGTGTGTTACCATTGAAGCACCCCATTTCATTTGGAGGATCAGTGAATTCTTCCCTCCTTAGTGCTGACTCACACATATCTGTCCTTTCCAAATCTGGGGCTAGGTGGGGGTGGTTCAATTCAGAGGTTTCCAGAAAGGCTGTGGTATTTGGGAAGCAGCCTAACCCTGAGCAAGGGTGTGACTGACTCCTTTTAAAGGGCATTCTTGCAGGGCAAGTAACGTACGGATGTGGTGTCTGCCAGCCCTAGGAAATTCCAAAATAAAATTTTTCTGGAATTTTTTCTTTTCTTTTCTTTTTTTTTTTTTTTTGAGTTGGAGTCTCCCTCTGTCACCCAGACTGGAGTGCAGTGTCCACTCCTGGTCACTGCAGCCTCGACCTGCTGGGCGCTGGTGATCCTTCCGCCTCAGCCTTCCAAGTAGCTGGGACTACAGGCATGCGTTACCACGCCCGGCTAATTTTTGATTTATTGTAGAGATGAGGTCTTGCCAAGTTGCCCAGGTGGGTCTCGAACCCACGGGCTCAGGCAATCCATTCACCTCGGCCTCCCAAAGCGTGGGATTACAGGCTGAGCCACCGAGCCCGGCCTACTTTTTCTTAATAAGAGAACAGTTGGAAGGTAAGGGCTGGAGGAATACAGAAACCTCAAAGGAAAAGTTATGTTGGGATTTTTCTGCTACATTGTTCTGAATGTAGAAAATTATACCTCAGTCAGGGGAAGATAAGCCTGCACTTAACTGCTAAAGTACAGCCGGGCTCTGTGGCTCAGCCTGTAATCCCGCGCCTTTGGGAGGCTGAGGTGAGTGGATTGCCTGAGCCTGCGGGTTCGAGACCCGCCTGGGCAAACGAGACCTCATCTCTACAATAAATCAAAAAAATTAGCCGGGTGTGGTAGCGCGCGCCTGTAGTTCCAACTACTTGGAAGGCTGAAGCGGAAGGATCACCGGAGCCCAGCAGGTCGAGGCTGCGGTGGCCGGGAGCGGCCACTGCACTCCAGTCTGGGCGACAGAGTGAGACTCCAACTCAAAAAAAAAAAAGAAAAAGAAAAATCAAGAAGTCAAGTGACTTTCCAAGGCCATATGTAGGGATGTGTACTCTTGCCTTCTACTTCATGAGGCTCTCCTCCAAGCCTTTGGATCCAGGGGTGGAGTCAGGGCTATAAAACCCCAACCACATCCATGACCAAAAAGTAAATAAACACACGAATTCAAAATGGCATAACAGCTCCATCGTTAAACACTACTGGAGATGCACTTAAGAAATGTCTATAGCCGGGATTGGTGGCTCAACCTGTAATCCCGCACTTTGGGAGGCTGAGGTGAGTGAATTGCCTGAGCCCGCGGGTTCGAGACCCGCCTGGGCAACTTGGTGAGACCTCATCTCTACAATAAATCAAAAAATCAGCCAGGCGTGGTAGCGCGCGCCTGTAGTTCCAGCCACTTGGAA
>CAUYQG010071845.1:0-15271 GCA_963574415.1 Tarsius wallacei | reverse complement strand
GCGCTACCACGCCCAGCTAATTTTTTGATTTATTGTAGAGATGAGGTCTCGCCTGCCCAGGCGGGTCTCGAACCCACGGGCTCAGGCAATCCACTCACCTCAGCCTCCCAAAGGCGCGGGATTACAGGCTGAGCCACCGAGCCCGGCTGGTTTTCTTTATGAAGTAGGAGGTAGGGCTGAACTTGATGGAGAAGGGAAAGAGATTGAAGTAGTTTCTGTGATAAGGGAAGTGAACTGGTTAGAGAGACGCAGAAGGGTTTCTGAGAAGCCTTAGGGACCAGAAGAGATTGCAGGGCGTGAAAGAAACAGGGTCCCCAGTCGGTGTGGTTGTGTGATGATGCAGCCTGTGTGCAGGAAGAGAGATGCGGACAGTCCTGTGAGCTCGGGCTATGTTGGGAACGGGATGGAAGAAGAGTTGTGGCCTGGGAGCTGAGAGCGAGGGAGATTCTGACTACTGACCAGGAGTCTAAATGGGATAATAGAAAGGTAAACGGAAGAGAGATGAAAGGAAGAAAGTAGAAAAGTCAAGAGACAGCTGTCAGAAGCTTGAAAACCAGATGCAGTGAAAGGCCAGGAGCAGAAAGGAGCTGTGGTCACAGGACAAGCTCTGAACTGAAGCAGCTGCAGGCGATTTCAAGGCTCAGGGGTGATTGTGGAAGCTGACAGCTAAGGCAAGTGGATGGCACCACTAAGGTAATGAAAGTTACTGGGGATCTGGAGAGGACACTGTCCTAGATATGGTGAAGTCATCAGGTTGATCGTTTTGAGTAGAGAGAGACAGTGAGCCAGGTGCTAAAGTCTTCAGTGAACGGGAGATGAGAGGAAGGTTACAGAAAAGGTCTGAGATGATTAGCCTTGGCATGGAAGAAAGTAAGTAAAACCCCATCTGAGAAGTCTATGAGGGCACCAGTGTCCTGGTGAGAACCAGCTTTCAGATGAAGCAAGATTTGGCACACAGTAAATGGGTTAAAGATGCTTACTCTGGAAAGGTAGTTTCCGAGAGCACAGAGACACGCTTGGGCAGAAGTGGAGGAGTGGGAGATGGTGGAGTCAGGAGGGCGAAGCACAGGCCAGCTCGTGCATGTGTGACCAAAGGCAGGGGCGGGGGCCATTCTGGGGAGGAGGAACTGCTGCCGAGGGTGGTTGGGCATAAGCTTGGCAGGCAGGCAGAGCACAGGCCATATGTAGCTTTGCAGGACACAGTAGGACACATTAAGGAGTAGTCCTCATCCTCAGATCATGGATTGCCCTTGAAGAGGCGTAAGTAAGAAAGTGACAGGCTGGGCTCGGTGGCTCAGCCTGCAATCCCAGCACTTTGGGAAGCTGAGGTGAGTGGATTGCCTGAGCCTGCGGGTTCGAGACCAACCCTGGCAACTTGGTGAGACCTCGTCTCTACAGTAAATTTTTTAAAAAATTAGCCAGATGTGGTAGCGCGCACCTGTAGTTCCGGCTGCTTGGACAACTGAGGCAGAAGGATCGCCGGAGCCCAGGAGGTTGATGCTGGGGTAGCCATGAGTGTGCCACTGCCCTCCAGCCTGGGTGACAGAGTGAGACCCCAACTCAAAAAAAATGAAAGAAAGTGGCAAATGAGGTTAGAAAAATCTCTCTGGTAGCGCGATAAGCGGATAGAAGAGGAGACAACTAGGGGCCTTTTGCCCTGACAGCAGAGGCTTGCGAGAAGAGGCAGTGGAGATGGAGAAAAGGGTACACATCTGTAGATACTCTGGTGATAGAATTGATAGGACTTGGTGACTGGTTGGCCAGGAGATCAGAAGACGAAAAGGGAATCAAACCTAATGCCCTGGATTCTGGTTTGGGTGGCAAGTGGAGTGACTGTGCCACTCCCCAGGATACAAGGAACATAAGACAAGGCAACGCTGGGGTGGGGTCGGGGTTGCAGGTTCAGTTTAGGATGTACTGAGCTCAGGTTTTAGGACTTCATCATTCAAGTGGCCCTCGAAGCCATGGCGCAGACCCGAGCATGCAGGAGGCACGTGTGAATGAGGGAAGAGAGGGAGTGGCCCTGAGTCAGCACGTTGCAGGCTCAGGAGCTCAGGAAGCTGGAGAAGCATGGGCAGAGATGCACTGGGGAAGTTCCTCAGTGCTGTGCTGTCGATGCTTCCAGAATAAATGCTCGTGATCAATAATAGTGTTCACAGCTACAGATACGAGGGGAGGCCCAAAAAACCAGAACTGATTTATTTTAAAAGGTGTATTTAGTCTTACATGTTTAGATGTCAGTCACCTTCAAAGTCCTCTCCTTGTGATGCAGTACACATATCGAGATGCTTTTTCTACTGCTCAAAACAGGTTTTGAACTTGTCAACTTTGATGCCTTTTAGTGCTTCTGCCGTTTGTTTGTTTGTTTCATCTCTTCCACATGGGCAAAACGTTTCCCTTTCTTTTATTCTGGGAAACAGAAAGCAGTCACTCAGAGCAAGATCGGGTGAATAAGGAGGGTGGGGCACGGGGGTCATGCCATTTTTGGTCAAAAACTGCTGAACACTCACCGTGGTGTGGACAGGTGTGCTCATCAATCACCCATCATGAAATGGACAACCACGTTGAGAGAATCTCCAAAAAAAATTTGCTGAAGCTGAATGCAGCTTCTCCCAACAACGCCAGCTGGTCCACAGGTGTCAGCAGGTTCCTAGAACACTCACCTAGCAGGGGAAGACTGTACTACAAGGGGCCCACCCTCTGAAAGATAATTCCAGGGTTTTCAGGTCCCTCCTTGTACTTCTGGACAGTATCAGATACTCTGCTGAGCCCTTCATGTGTGTTGATATTTAATCCTCACAGTGATCCTGTGAGGAAGGTCCCTGTTTTATGGGGAAGCTGAAGCATAGAGAGGTGAAGTGGGGCCCCAAGACATACACCTGTACATGTAAAGACAGTTGATGATATCATTTAGCTTATATCCAAGCCAAATAACACAACCAGTATCAGACAAACACTGTATTTGCATAAATGTCATTCAAATGTATTTACATGTGCTCATACAGACAGACAAAGGATTCCACTGGTCCTTTCTCTGCAGGGACCACTCTGCAGTTCACAAGTGTAGAAAGTGTCCACTTGAAGTTAGTGATAAGTTGATATCTGATATATTCCTTCCTGTTGTCTGAAAAAGGAATGGGAGAATTAAGCAAATGTAATGTTTAAATCAGTGATTTATAACGCTTTTATTGAATGCAGAAGAGTTTTTACAGTTATCTCAAGAGATTTACAGCATTCTTAAATCAACATTAATTTTAAAATAAGAATAGGTCTATCACATAATACACCATAGAGAATAAAACATACGACGAAGGAGGTGCAGTGACACCACGAAGTCAGTGTTAGTCTACTATTGCTTATCATTGGTAAGTGTCCACTTCCACTCGTCCCTCAGCAAGTCACTACTCAGTGGACTGCATAGACGAGTTTAATGATATGTGGCAAGTATTTGCTCCTGCACTAAACCGTGGAACTGACTTTGCCCAGCCACCCACCTTCTCCGGATCCCCTCCGGTCCTGGCCCCTACACAGCCCTGTGCACTTCAAGAGGTTAACAAGCTCCTAAACTTTTTATAGTGGGAATTTATTGAGATGGAATGTATGGTTAGTAAATAAAGTCTGTGCTTTGGAGTCAGTGGACTTAAATTCAGATTTTCCCTAGTTTTATGACCTGAAGAAGTTACTTAATCTCTTTCATCCCTCCTTTCATCCCCTTTAAAACAAGATAGTAGTGCCTTCCCTCTAGGATTGTTTAAATGATTTAATAAAATAAGATGTTTAATAAAAATATGATTAGGAACATGGCCTTTACGCCTGACTTGGATTCCTGGCTCTACGAGTTAGGTAAGCCTGGGCAAGTTAGTTTTCGTTTTCATGCTGTGCGTCGTGTGTGTTAGAGATGTATAACTGGTAATATTGTAGTTACTGTATTTTTTAGTAAGATTTAATATTAACTAGACCTTAGCCTTTTATTAGGGAATTTGTAAATTGAAATAAATGGTACCTTTAAAATCCTAGTTTATAAAGATTTTTATAAGGTTTACTTTAGGAAGTTGTCATTAATTTGGCACTTCAGAGTAGATTTTAAGTATAATATTTAATTCCTAAATACCGATATTTGGATCAAAGCTATGACTTTGGGGTATCAAATGGAGTATTTTTCCTTTTCCTGAACTAGAAATTATTTAAATGATGGTTATTTAGAGTATTATCATAGTCAGTGTGGTATACAGTTATTTCAAAGTACATTGCCCACACAATGTAGTCACTTAATTGAAGAAGAAAACCTGATTATAGCCGCATGAACAGAAATAGGGTGTTTTTTAGTTGTACTGCCTTACTATCGATTATTGGAATGCGTTTTTAAAATCATGCACTCTATGCTGAGAATCACAAGGAAAACTACTACAACTAGTGTACCAGTTCACAGAGGAATTCGGCATACTGTTTCAGCTATGTTTCTTTGCATAGAGGAAAGGGGTCTGGACACACGTATGCCACCCTGTTGCTCTGTGACCTCCACCTTCCCATCCTCCTCTGGGGAGGCCCAGCCCTGGAGCTGCTCAGGCCTCTGCTCCTGCCTCTCGAGACTCTCTCACTCGGTCATCTCTCCCTCTTTCCACCGCATCTCTTTCTCTCTACCTTGTCATTCCTGCCCGCCCTATGGAAACCCTAGCCATCTCCTACTCTTTGGGGAAAGGTCTTCTTTGCCCACCGTCTGTCCTGCCAGCCACCCCACACTCCCATGGCCGCCTGTGTTGAGTGTGGTGCTCACTGCTCCCCAACTCATCCTCAGCCCCGCCCCCACGACACTGCACCTGTCCTGGTCACTGGTGATGCCTTGTCAGGTCCGGGAGATGCGTTTTATCTTCTCAGTGCACACAATCCAGCGACACCCTCACCTCAAGCATCCCCTTCTTTGGCTTCTGTGACCCCCTGTGGCTTTCTGGTGCTGACTTTTCCCTCTACCCAGTGTGTCTTCTCTGTCTCCTTTGATGAAATTCAACAAGAACCAACAAGACCCAGACGTGAACAGTCAGGTCACTGTAATGGGGGTCGCTTACAAAGGGGGCTGCCTCATCAGTCCTGCAAGAGCAGTGAGAAGCTCTGTATCTCGGGGATGATGAGGGTCAGAGTCAGATTTAGCAAACGGGGAGGAAAGTGATAAGCCGGCCTGGCAGATATCAGGCGATGTCTCTAGGGTTTACATGTGATGAGGGGATGGAACTTCAGTGTGAAGAAACCGTGACGGTAGCGGAGGCCATGGGACACTGACTGATAAGAGTTTCGAAAGCAGCACTGAGATCTGAAGGCAAGGTAGAAAGGTGTGTTTTGTCTTTTTAGGAGATAAAAAGTAAGTTTATTAAAGCAATAGATCCATAGACAGAGCAACCACATGCAACTCTGGCCTTAGCTGGAAAATAGAAGGAAGTTTACTAGAATGACAGAGCAGGCCGCTCCCTGGGCAGAGCTGCTGGGACTGGACCAGAGGAAAACAGCAGCCTTCTTTTGTTTGTTTTTTGAGTCAGGGTCTCACTCTGTTACCCAGGCTTGAGCACAATGGCATGATTACAACTCACTGCAGCCTCAATCTCCTGGGTTCAGGCAATCCTCCCGCCTCAGCCTCCTGAGTAGCCAGGACTACAGACACATGCCACCGTGCCTGGCTAACTTTTTTGTATTTTTTGTAAAGATGAGGTTTCACTGTGTTGTTCAGGCTGATCTCGAACTCCTGGGCTCAAGAAGTCCTCCCGCCTCGGCCTCCCAAGTGCTGAGATTGCAGGAGTGAGCCACTGCATCTGGCCCTAAGGTAGAAAGTTATTCCAGTTTAATTATTACCTTGATTCTTCAGACAGGAGGAATACAAACCTGCCATTTTTGCACCATCTCAGCTCTGTGTTCATTCAAGCCTTTTCTCTCAATCAGTTTTTCAAAGAAAAACGCTGACATTCTCTTTTTCAAAAGTTTCCCTCGCACGAAGGACATGGCCCTGTGTCTAAGGAGGAACGCAGGCACCTTGGCACCAGTCCAGGTCAGCCATTTATCCACATTGCTTGAAAATCAGAAGCACGTCTCTCCACTCTTTTCAGGCTGCAAGGGTGAAATACTTTAATCCCTCAGCTAATATCAGCAACCTTCTCCCAGGTACAGATATGACAAAACATATTTAAAGAGTTTAAAGAAAAGATATCTGAAAACTCACTGCAGGCATTTTTATTAAAGAGAGTTGCACCCGCTCCAAAATAAAAACAACAGAAAGCTAGTAATGTAAAAAAATGTAGACCATTAAAAATATGTCAAACAGGCACCCACAGTTACCGGCATCTAGAACCTTGCACCATGTGGATTTAAAGCCTTGCCCGCCTTGCTCTGAACTCCTGTGTGTGCCTGGGGCTGTCTCCGCCTTCCCTATCCCGTCCTGACATGTGTCCTCGTTTCTCAATGCTCCTTTCGGGAACGTGAACTCAGACATAGTCACCTTTGTGTTTTCCTCTTCAGCTTCGTTTCTCTTTTGGGACTTTTCCACTTTGACCACATGGGCTTAGTTAGAGCTCTTCCCCTCGCTCAAAGAGCACTTTTAGAATTACTTTCTCTACACTTCCAGCCATCTAACTCGGGAAATGCTTTCATGTTTTTCCAAACCCCTGTAGCCCTCGCTGTCCACGTCTCTCAGGGTGTCCTGCTCTTTCTATAAATGTTTGCATAGTCGCCCTGATGGAGTGTGCTACACCACTGTGGAGAATTCTTGGCAAACCAAACGCGAGTCCCAGCATTCCTCTGGATCTCAGTGCCAGTTTACAGGAAATGTAGGAGCTGGGGGAACATGCAGGATGACACCAAGGAGATACGGGCATTAAAATTTTCTAGGCTGCTAGAGATTTCACAGGACGGATGACCAGCTTTTCAACAATTAAGTTGAAAGAGGGGGAAAAAGACAAGGACGGACCTGTAAATTAAAAGAGAGAGAGAGTTAAGACCCAGGGAGCAAAAGAAAAAAAAAATAGATAAATTGGATTCCATCCAAATTAAGAACTTTTGTGAATCAAAGAACATAATCAAGAGAGTGAAAAGGCAGCCCGCAAAAGGGGAGAAATTTTTTTCAAATCACATTTATAGTAGGTGTTAGTTTCCAGAATATAACGAACTACAACAACAACAAAGTACAAACCCAGTTTAAAAATAGGCAAAAAACTTGAATAGGCATTTCTCCAAAGAGGACATACAGATGGCTGAAAGCTCATGAGAAGGTGCCCAGCGTCTCTGCCTACTAGGGAGATGCGCGTCAGAACCATAGTGAGCTACCACTCCACACCCATCAGGATGCCTCATGGTTTTTTTAATGGAAATAAGTGTGAGGTACTGCTGTTTTGGAAAAAGTACAATGATTCCTCAGAAACTAAAGTCAGAGTCACCGTATGATCCAGGAGTTTCACTTCTGGGCATGTATCCAGTAGAAATGAAAGTGGGACTCCCAGATGTTTGCACAGCGGTGTTTGCACTGCATTATTCACAGTAGCCACAAGACAGCAACAGCCCAAATGGCCATCAGCAGGTGAGTGAATACATAAAATGTGACATATACGTGCAGTGGAATGTTACTCGGCCTTAAAAAGGAGGGAAGTTCTGACCTATGCTCCAATGTGGATGAACCTGGAACATATTATGCAGAGTGAAGCGAGCCAGTCACAAAGGGCAAGCCCAGCATGATTCCTTGTGTATGAGGCCCCTGGATCAGGCAGGCTCCGGGAGACAGACCGCAAGGCAGAGTCTTCAGGCAGGAGGCAGGTCAGGAGTAAGTGATGGATGTGCATGGTGTTTCAGCCTGGGATGATGAGCACATTCTCGTGATGGCTGCACAGCTGTGTGAGTATACTTCCTGCTACTGAGCTGTACTTTTAAACATGGTTAAGATGGTCCATTTTTTGGTATACTTATTTTCCCACAATAAGAAACCAGGTAGCCAGGTGTGGGTGGCTCACACCTGTAATTGCAGCACTTTGGGAGGCGGAGGCGAGAGGATTGCCCAAGCCCACAGGTTCAAGACCAGCCTGAGCAACCTGGCAAGACCTTGTCTCTACAGTAAATCAAAAAATTAGCCAGGCAGGGTGGCACACCCTGTAGCTCCAGCTACTTGGAAGGCTAAGGCAGAAGGATCGCCTGAGCCCAGCAGGTCAAGGCTCTGGTAACTGTAACTGTGCCACTGCACTCCAGACTGGGTGACAGGGTGAGACCCCGACTCAAAAAAAAAAAAAAAACAGGCCGAAGTGAGAGGATTGTCTGAGCCCAGCAGGTCGAGGCTTTGGTGGCTATGAGCGTACCACTGCACTCTTAGGTGACACTGCACAGTTGCATGCCACTGCACTCTTAGGTGACAGAGTGAGACTCCAACTCAAAAACAAACAAACAAACAAAAAAACAGGTGACTTGAGAGACCCATCCCTCAGGTGCAGTGCAAGGACTTCCTTTGGGTCCTCATCTGAGGACACATGAAAAAACTGTTCTGAAGCAGGAAAGCTGGTCATGCTGATTTAAATTTGAAGACGTTAAGGAATTACTGAGAATTTTTTAAGTTTTTTTTTATTATAAAGATGTGGGGTACAGTTCAGGGTTAGGTGTACAAACATTGATCACGCAGGTACCCCTGTTGATGAGGTATGCCCCTCCCTTCCCTAGCAGTTTTCCTCAAGTGCCAATCCTACCCCCCCACCGATAGTGTTTTAACTGTATTTGGCAGGAATGGTAACCTTTTTTTAGAGATAGAGCCTCAGTTTTTTTTTACTGTAAAATGGAATGACAAATGGGATTTGTTTCTGAATAATTCAGTGGGAGGTGAGAGTGAAAGGGCTGTAGATAAACAAGGCCTGCCAGGGGTTCGTTATTGGAGCTAAGTTTCATTACGTTATTATTTCTTATAATTATATGTAATTATCCATCATATTATTCTCTCTACTTTTGTATGTGATTAAAGTTTTCCATGATTTAAAAAAAGTGTTTTTAATTGTTAATTGTGGCCGGGCACAATGGTTTGCCCCTGTGATCCCAGCTACTTGGGAGGCTGAGGTAGAAGGATGACTGGAGGCCTGAGTTCAAGACCAGCCTGGGCAACTTAGGTAAACTCTGTCTCTTAAAACAAATGGAAAAAATTAGCAAGGGATGGTGGTGCACACCTATAGTCCTAGCTACACAGGAGGCTGAGGCAGGAGGACTGCTTAAGCCTAGGAGGTCGAGGCTGCATGAGCCATGATAGCACCATTGCACTTTAGCCTGGGCAACAGAGTGAGACCCATCTCTTAAAAAAAAAAAAAAAAAAGGTTCTTTGTACATTTTTTTATTTTACTAGTTTTATGATCCAGGGTGGGGGAAATGTTTTTAATGTATCAGGGAGCCATGATTTTTTTAAGACACGGGATTTTTGTTTGTTTGTTTTTTGTTACAGATGGTGGCTTGCTACATGGCCCAGCCAGTCTGAAACTCCTGGCTTCCTGTTTCTATATTTAATTTTTTTTGTCGTTTTGTTTTTTATTACAAGCAACATAAATCCTGGCAAAATTTACTTGCGCAAGCAAGAAAGTTTATATAGCCATCGGACACCAAGCTAGCTTCAAAGCCACCTCCATCCTGGGCTCCAGCACCCCCAGGCCTGCCAGTGAGAGACTGGCCGACTCATGAGCTCTAGATGCTGGCCCTGCAGGTCCCCAGGCTCGCCGTGGCCTCACGTTCCTAAACATTGTCACATCAGCAGAGCCCTGCATGACAAAAAAAAAGGATGTCAGCGGTTCCATGTTTGCAGTTCCACAGTGCCGCTCCGAGTGCCCAGCCCAGTTCATAGCCTGTCCCTGCACTATCCTGGAGCCAGACCAGTGCAGCCTGCTGGGTTGCAGCATGGACCTGAGCCACACGCCCATCCCCATGTCAGCTCCATGAAACGCCATGACTGGCTCAGGCCAGTTGGCACCGGCCTCCAGAGGTGAACACCCGTCATCCTGCTGGAACGACATGTTTGGAATGGGTACAAGTGATGCCCAGAGGGAAATCAGGGATTCAATCACTGCATTTTGAATAATGCCATTGGCTGTTGGTATATCCAAATCTCAGTATTCTACTACATTTATAAATTAAGCTTCACTTGAGATGTTATGAAGAATTCAAAAGAAATTATACAAAGTGCCACACAGGTGACACTTTCATGGATGCCTGTTACCTGCTAGGCAGCCTCCATTCCTCCACTGTGTTAGTCAGTGTTCTCCTGAGAAACAGAACTGATGGGAGATGGAGAGGGAGAGGTGAATTAGGAGGAACTGGCTGCATGGTCATGGAGTGGGAGAAGCCCCATGACCTGCCGTCGGCAAGCTGGAGACCAGAGAGCCTCCCACAGAGTCAGCCCCAAGGAGCCTGGTTGAAGGGATAAATCCTGGTCAAGAGCAGAAGGCGAGATGTCCGGACTCAGACACCAGGGCTGAAAAGAAGGGGTGATGCCTTCCTTCCTCCACCTTCTGTTCAGTGTCTTGGATCATGCCTGCCCACATGGGGGCATCCTGCTTGGCAGAGTCTGCCAATGCAGATGCTAATCTCATCCCAAAATACCCTTAGGACACACCCAGAAGTAGTACTTGGGCTGAGCACCCAAGATGGCTAACCTGAGGCCCAGTCATATTGACACTAAATTCAGCCATCACAGTCTTTCAGGCACCTGTGACCTGGTAAATAGTGTCTTTTTTTAAGTATTAGGACTGTTCTTGAGCTCTCTGTCGTAAAAATTGTTTGCTGTCTCAAAGAGAGGTAATTCAGAGTAAATATGTTTTTTAATTAGGTGAAGTTTCAGCATGAATATCTCCATGTGGACATTTCTAAACCGACTAAAACTGCATGTTTCCCTTTTCTTTTTAAGGGCTAATTTCATATACCGAGTATCTCTTCCTGCTTACGATCCTCACTAGTAAGTATCCCAGTTTTTCTGAGTGATCCCATGGAATTCTCTCTTCTTACCAGGTGGGATCTTGGAAGTTGAGTGTTTATATTATCATTAAAAATATGTCAGTGCCTTCGTTTCTGTATCTTCAAAAGGACAATGTTGGGTTAGAGGATTCCTATCAGTCTCTCCTGCCATCTGTGCACCATGGCCCCTGTACCTTTGTCTCCTTGGAAGAGGGCTTATTGGACAGGAGACTCAGAGCTAGCCTTCCCTTAGGAATACTAAAAACCCTTATCTGGCCTTACACAAAATCCCTGAACAGCTCTCTTCAAAAGTGTGATGGTCACGGAAAGCAAGGGAAGACTGAGAGGCAGTCAGAGGTTGAGGAGGCTGAGGAGACGTGCCAGCTGGATGCAGCGTGGCATCTGTAGTTGACCCTGGGAAGAAGAACCGCAACAGTGAAAAGAAGAAAGACATGACTCCATGCCTGTAGCGCAGTTCCTGAGCCATGCCCTTGCCAGTCTCTTAGTCTTGGAAGTGTCCTGTGGTCACGCATGCTGTTCACAGCAGAGGTGGCTGGGGAGGAGTGTATGGGGGCTCTCTATGAGTCTAAAATGAGTGTAAAGTGAAGGATTTTTTACAAATTCTATTCTGAGAAAGGGAAGTAAAAAATCATCAACATGAAAATGGGCCGGGTACTGTAAGAATATACAAAAACCCCTAGGAGAGCTAAGGAATATATTACTTCTCAGCTAGCTCAGCTAACACCCGCTAGCAGTACATCGGCGCTCGGAGAAGGTGTTGGAGAGAGCAGGACAAAGCCCTGGCACCCAACATCGGCCTTGGAAGTCGTTACAGGAGAAATCCTCATTACTTCTGCTGAGAACTTTCTCGTGTGGTTTCCACTAGTTTATTTCAAATGTGAAGATCGATCTCTCTCTGGAAGTAATTTGCTTTTCACCAGCATTTAAATAATTACTCATTTTCACTTCATTGCAGAACCCCATTCAGGGTTTCATGTTGCCTTTAAAATGCTGGATGCAGACGGGAATGAAATGATTGAAAAAAAGGAATTTTTTAAGGTAAGTAGATACGCATTGTTGTAGTGTATTGTAAAACACCTGGGTGCTGTGTGATCATTTTACATCCACTGTTTACATATAAACTATCAAGAAATTATGTCTTAAAAAATATTACATTTCCGCCGGGTTCAGAGGCTCAGCCTGTAATCCTGCGCTTTGGGAGGCCGAGGTGAGTGAATTACCTGAGCCCGCGGGTTCGAGACCCACCTGGGCAACTTGGCGAGACCTCATCTCTACAATAAATCAAAAAAATTGCCAGGCCTAGTAGCACACGACTGTAGTTCCAGCTACTTGGATGACTGAGCGGAAGGATCACTGGAGCCCAGCAGGTCGAGGCTGCTGTGGTCGGGAGCTTGCCACTGCACTTCAGTCTGGGCGACGGAGTGAGACTCCAACTCAAAAAAAAAAAAAATTACATTTCCTGTAATACAACTTTGAGGAAACTGATAAGTGAACAGAGCCTGAGACTCCAAGAGGAAAATGGGCTGAATCGCCTGCCTTTCTTGGGGCTTATTTTTGTGATTTCAGTAAATGATTACCTAGTAAAAGGCTTCATGGGATATATAGACTTGAAGGAATATGTGTTAAAGATCGTTTTAAAATTATTCTTATGCCAAAAACAAAGACAAGGCCCAATAGAAACTTAAACCTTCATAAGGAATAGGGGAAAAAATGAAAAGGCCACAATAGGTATAAATTGGTGCCGATTTTCCAGGAATTGAACTAAGACCAATATTTGAAAAGCTGAAAATATGTTCAAATCATATATTCCAAGGCATAACTCTAGAAGATCCAATAGGCAAATTTCACTCTGTTCCCAAAACATTGGTGAGATTTCAAAAAAATACCTCAGTGCACATACGCTATTGGGTATGTGCCAGGCAGAGTTAAGTGTTTTCAAGCTACTGCAGTCCTTTATGGAGAAAAGAAGACACGTGGATAAATACATAGCACAGTGCCTAATACATACCAGCTATCATGGAAGAGTTAATGAGTACACATGTAAATGACACTAAGTACATACATAATTGACTTACGACGTTGTTTAGAAAGGCTTTGAGATGCAGGACTGTCTTATGTTGCTGGTAGGAATAAAATGGTGTACACATGTGGGAAAACAATTGGCAGCTTCTCTTGAGGTGAAATAAGTACTTAGCATATAACCTAGCAGTTCCATTCTTAGATATTTAGTCAAAGAAAAGAAAACATATATTTACTCAAGACCTGTATGTGAATATTCATAATAGCCCAAAACTGGAAGCAACTAAAATGTTCATCATGGTGCTGGCCATGGTGGCTCACGCCTGTAATCCTAGCACTTTGGGAGGCACAGGCAAGAGGATTGCCTGAGCACAGGGGTTCAAGACCAGCCTGAGCAATTTGACAAGACCTCGTCTCTGCAAAAAAATTAGCTGGATGTGATTGTACGCACCTGCAGTCCCAGCTACTTGGAAGGCTGAGGCAAAAGGATCACCTGAGCCCAGTAGGTCGAGGCTGTGGTGGCCTTGAGCATGCCACTGCACTCTAGCCTGGGCAACAGAGTGTGACTCTAACTCAAAATAATTAACTGACTGGATAAAGAAATAATGCCCTTATGATAGAATGCTACTCAGCCTAAGAAGGAACAAACTGCTGACCAACGCAATCGCACAATGGATCCAAGTAGAGGAAATATACACACGACAGGCATTCATTTACAGGAAATTTCAGAAAGGGGGGCTCATCTGCACTGGGAGGAAGCCAGTCATCGTTTGCCTGGGACCAGGAGGGAGTAAGGAATCAGTGCAGAGAAGTACGAGAGAACTTTCTAGAATACTGGAAGTAATTTACGTCTTGGCTGAGCTGGTGGTTACCATTTATACATTTGTCAAAACTCATCCAACTATATGCTTTAAAGGGATTCATTTTATTGTATCTAAATTGTATTTAGTAAGTCCTTTTTACACAGTTCTGTACCACAAGCCTTGCAAATTATTTTCTAAAATATTTGATTTTGTGTACAAGAAGCTATTTCAAAGTCTAGAAACAAAGGACAGCAAAAAAGGTACTAAGGGGAAAATAAACTTATCTAGAATGCTGCACAGCCATAAAGAAGAACAAAACCATATTCTTTGCAGCAGCATAGATACAGCTGGAGACCATAATTCTAAGTGAACGCTCACAGAAACAAAAAAACTGAGGACCACATGTTCTCACTCGTAAGCAGGCCCTAAACATTGGGCACACGGGAACAAAGGCAGAAACAACAAACTGCTGAAGGAGTGGGGGTAAGAGGCATACAACCACCCACTAGGTACCATGTCCACCCCTGGTGGGGCAGAGGGCCAGCTAGAAACCCAAACCTCACTTGCACTCAGTTCACTCATGTAACAGATCCTCAGGTGGACCCCACAACTCTAAAATTAAAAAGGAAAAGAAACTTCTCAGTGGGATTCCACCAAAATGAGGCTTATAAGTGTGTAACCTCATTAGAACTTATTGGAAGAAGGTGTCTATGGTGTATAAATCTAAGCACAAGGGGAGACTAGGATAGATGACAGGATTTGTGTGAGTAGGCAGAATGTCAAAAGGAAATTCCCAGGTTTTTAGCTTAAAGTGCAGCAGAAATCAGTTGTTTATTTATTTGTTTGTTTGTTTTTTGAAGAACATGAGCCAAAGTTTTTGTTCGTAGGGTCGAGGTTCTCGTCTCGTGTCCAGGAAGTACGAGGGACAAGGACAGCTGGAAAGTGAGAAGGCAGGATTTGTTGAGAGGACAGAGATGCTCCCACAGTGGGAGGGGCCCCGAAGGGATTGCCCCCAAACCAGTGGTTTATCGACTTTCAGTTGTTCCGTTGATGACGTGAGGAGTCCTTTTTTAAAATAAGGATACCTACATAACAGGCCTTTAATTAGCTTAAATGAGTGCATATCCATTTACCACCGAGGGCTTTTCTTCAAGTTGGAGACACGATTGAAATTCTTTGTTAGCCGGGCTCGGTGGCTCAGCCTGTAATCCCGCGCCTTGGGAGGCTGAGGTGAGTGGATTGCCTGAGCCCGCGGGTTTGAGACCCGCCTGGGCAACTTGGCGAGACCTCATCTCTACAATAATCAAAAATCAGCCGGGCGTGGTAGCGCACGCCTGTAGTTCCAGCTACTTGGAAGGCTGAGGCGGAAGGATCGCCGGAGCCCAGCAGGTCGAGGCTGCGGTGACCGGGAGCGGCCACTGCACTCCAGTCTGGGCGACGGAGTGAGACTCCAACTCAAAAAAAAAAAAAAAAGAAATTCTTTGTTATTTGTC
>CAUYQG010071842.1:0-11693 GCA_963574415.1 Tarsius wallacei | reverse complement strand
TAAGACTGGAGATCAAAGATCAGCCCTTGGCAGGTTGAAGCCATAGAAATGGTAACAAGACCATCTTTGGTCAAGGAGTTTGTGGATTGCAAATATCTGACAAATCTCTTGCAGGAAAACCCCCTCCCCTTGTCTCCTCCCATCTAGCCTACCACTTAAAATGCTAATGTCTGGCAAGTTAAGATCTAAACTCATGTGGCTACAATCAACATCAAAGACCTGGACATTCATTCCTCCTGGCCTAAACCCCCTTACTCCAAAGGCCCTTAAATATATCCAGTTCTCTGTCCTTTGGTGCCACACTTGCCTCTGAGTTTTAGACCCTTTTCCCATCTGTGTAAACTTTATTTCTTTCTACTTTCTTCCTTGTTGCAATCTTGCATTATTCCTGTGGCATAAGCACCCATACCAGCACCGGCCTACTTCACCTCAGTTTACCCTTTCACAGGGTGTTCTGTCTAGCACATTCTTCCAGGATATTTGAATCTTTCATTACCTTTAAGTTGTTTTTTCAACTTAAATAAGTAGAAAACTGTCAGTGATGCAAATTATTCTTGTCAATAGAAATGCAAATGAATTGTGTTCAGTGGAGATGAAATTGATTATTTCCCTATGGCTACTGACTCTTGTTTTGCTCTGTTTGTAGTTCATTTCAGCATAGCCTATATGCTTGTCTCCTCTTTGAATATGTGTTCTTCTTTGAGCTGGTCATGACATCTTAGTGATTCCCTCATTAATTAGTGAGTTAAACTAGATTTTGGCATTTGTTCATTTTATATTAGTCTTAGTTCATTTTGTGCTGTTATGACAAAATATCACAGACTGGGTAATTTTTAATGAACAGAAATTTATTGGCTTATGGTTCTGGAGGCTGGGAGTCCATGATCTAGGGGCTAGCATCTGGTGATGGCCCTCTTGCTGTGTCATCCCATGGTGGAAGGGCAAAGAAGGGGGGGGAGAGAGAGAGAGAGAGAGAGAGAGAGAAAAAGAGAGGGAGAGAGAGAGAGAAAGAAGAGACAGAAAGTGAGAGGGAGAGAGGGGAGAGAGATGGGGAGAGAGAGAGGGAGAAAGAGAGAGACAGAGAGTGAGAGAGAGAGAGAGGAAAAGAGAAAGAGAGAGAGTGAGCAAGAGAGAGATAGAGAGAGGAGAAGAGTGAGAGAGAGAGAGAGAGAGAGGGAGGAAGGGAGAGAGAGAGGCTAAATTTATTCTTTTATAAGGAACCTACTCTGGTGATAACATCATTAAACCATTTATGAAAGGAGAGTTTTGTGGCCTAATTACTTCTTTTTTTTTTTAAAGCAGGATTTATTGAGAGGACAGAAAAGCTTCCACAGTGGGAGGGGACCCGAAGGGGTTGCCCCTAATCACTTCTTAAAGGTCCCACCTCTTAATGGGCTGTTACAATGGCAATGTTGTTTCCAACACACACTTTTTGGGGAACACATCCAAGCCACAGCAATATTTATATACTTTTACCTTTTAGAAAAAGTTATCCTTGAACCTCCTTTCTCAAGATTCTACTTCTCATGGCTAGAATATGAACCTATCAAGAACTGACTCAGGTGTATCTGACAGGGATTCTTTATTACTGTCACATTTAAGCTTCAGAGCTCTTTGAAAAGCTGATGAAAGCAATGAACCCTTTCTCTGGGAAAAATAAACACAGAAACACACACGTTTTTGCATACTCTCTTGGGAGTTCCTTGACTTCCTGGGAGAGAGCTCAAGATCAGAATAGCTGCTCAAGATATATCCTACAATATATTTTGGAAAATAACTTTTTTCTTCATATGTCTAGAGTGCTTACCATGTACCAAAATGTATTAACTAATTTAATTGTCACAGAACCTCCAAGAAGTAAGAAACTGTTTTTATCCAGGGAACAGGTACACAGAGGGCATATGTCATTTGCCCAAGATCACCTAGCTGGTAAGAGTTCCAAAGTGATTCCTTTGTCCCACAGATATAAGGTAAAGGGAATAAAATAGTTCTCAGGGGAAAAAAACATTCCTAGGGAGAAAGAAATAGCTCTGAAAAATCAATGTGTTCCTCTGTGGTGAAGCTGAGACGTCTGGTCACCAGAATCTCTTGTCGCTAAGCAAATCCTGTTTCTAGAGGATCCTCGGGGGAGAAGGTTACATGGCTGGGAAAGGGGATGGGAAATCCAGAGAGAGAGACTCTTCATCTCTCCCATTCATTCCACTTGGAAGTCCGGAGATGTGCAGCTTCATCCACAACCTTCTTACAAGAGGTCTAGAATGAGTGAAACCTGCTGCTTGGCCAGGGTCCCCAGGGCCCCAGACAGCGACGGGAGAGCTGTCAGCTTTTCCTTCTACTCATGAGCAAGAGGAAGCTAGGGAGGACTGGCGGGAGAGGGTGGGTGTAGCACAGAATGTAGAGTGAGTCCCTAGTAGGGGGTTGGTTGAGGTGATGCATCCCCAGGGCAGAAGGGTCACAACCGATGCCAAGCCAGCCAATGACAAATGTGTCACACCTCAGTGAGTGCCAGCAGGGGACTGAGAAACTGGGAAGTTGATATCTCCTCCCTCCAGAGGTTGCGTGGCATTTGTATAAGCCCTTCTCCAACCCTCACTCTCAACCTAGAAAGACCCCTTTGGACAGGAGGGGAGCAGAGAGCGACGATCTCAGATCTGACTGCCTTTAAATCTCAAGTGTCTGAGCAATCAGTAATCTAGAAGTTACTAGAATAAACTTCCTGCAAACAACATAGAAAGTAAATCCAGTTGTAGCAAAATGATGAAAAGGACATTTTGCACATTTGAGTTTAAGACCCACGTGCTACCCAAGTGAGCTATTGTGCATTAACTGGCCCTTCCCCACCCCCCTCCCCCAGTTTCTAGCCTATGGCCATTCATCCAGAGTCACATTCAATAGCTCTGAGTGATCTGATTCTTCTAAGTGCAAAGAACATTCACATTCTGTGGTCCTGGTATGTGGCATGCTTGAAGGCGGAGCTAGCATTGCTACCTCTGATTTACAGATGAGAAAACTGAGGTCCGAGAGATTTCATGGGCAAATTAGAAGGAGTGCAGGATTAAGATCTAGGCTTCCCATTTCCTGGTCCAGCTCCTGGGTGGGCCAGGGGCACAGGTAGGTTGCTGAGGTTCTGGGATTCAGGGAAGATTCCTGGAACTTACTTCAGACTCATGCATAGAGGTCAGTCCAGACTGCCGAGCTTAGGGGAGCACGCCCTGGCCTCCCACAGCAAGGTCAGATTTCAGAGACACCCATGCATAAGGGATGCTCTGTGGACAGCCTTCCTGTGAGCAGAAGTCACTCAGCCCAGGGCTGGGATCCCAGAGAACCTGGGAGTAACAGCATCACTCTTCAAAGGGCCTAGCTCCTCACGCTTTGCTAAGTGCTCTCATTTCCTCTCAGAGCCTCTTGACGGCTCTTCGAGGCAGACAGTTGGAGCCTGCAACCTCCATCTTACGGACAGGAAAAGTGAGGCTCAGACAGGGCATGCGGCTTGTTCACAGTCTCACTGCAAGGAAGCTGAGAGTTGAGTGAAATCTCAAGCTTTCCAGGACAGAGCAAGGCTGGTCTCCAGCTGGTCCCCTTGCCCATGTCCTGGAAAGATAAACTGAATGAAAAGAGCTTATTGTCTTATTCTTCATTCACCTCAGAAACATCCTTTTCCTATCCAGCAGCATAACTAAACACTCTAAATGCTGTTTTACGCAAAAAATTCTAAAAAATATTTTTCTCTTACCCCAGGATGTTCACATCAAAACCATAAAGACTGTTAGACCTGGGTCAAGGGCAAGGCCATTGAGTGAGTGTTCTGCCAGCAGGGGAAGGTCGGCACCACCCTTTGATCAACTTGAACAGAACCCGAGTTGCTCATTTCTATATCCAGTTCCATTTATAGAGTTTTCAGTAGGTGCTCAATAAATGTGTCATGAATGGATGAGTGCATGAACAACTTCTCCTTGGCCTCCTCTATGCCTCTGTGCTCATCATGGGTCACCTCACCAAAGTGAAGCACAGAAGAGTCCTCAGGAATCATCTTATCCAATTGCCTTATGCTATAGATGAAGCCCAGAAAGGGTGAGTGACCGGTTTGATTGGAGGTCATACAGCAGGTTAGCAGAAGCACAGGTGCAGGAGGACAGCCTCGCTCTGTCCTGGAAAGCTTGAGATTTCACTTGACTCTCCATTTCCTTGCAATGAGGCTGTGGACAAGGGACATGCTCAGAGCTCGTCCACAGAGCTTGACCTGAGATCTCATCCAGCCTATCTTCTGAACCAGGAGGGCGGCTTTGGCCAGGAAACATGACAGCCGGCCATCATCATTGACCTCGCTCCTGAGTCCGGTGCAATCTTCCAGTTGGCATGTTCAGGGCAGCTTCCCGGGCTGTGGACTGTCTTTGGACTATGAGATCAATTCCCTCCATGGCCCGGGGAATAGCTGCCACCTGTCGTCACCCAGAGAGGAAAGTGTCTCATTTGTGGAGAAGATGTCCGATCCCTGTGTTGAAGTAGCCCAGATGCTGCCCCATTTGGGGTGCGGAGGTGGAAGGACACAGAGCGCAGGGGCATGGGTCTGCTGGCTGACAGCACCTGGGAGAGGCTGTGTCCCCCATGGGTGCCATGGAAGGAGGTTGATCCGGGCTGGGAACCAGGCAGAGGCTAGTTGGCCTTGAGTTGGTGGACAGCACTCTGAGGGAGGAGCCAGCCTGTGCAGATTAGCGTGTATCGGCATGGGGCCCTGTCACAGGAGCAAGCAGGAGACAGAAGTGAGTCTTGAGTACCACCTTGGGCTGTCCCTGTGGCTTCCCAGTCTTTGCCCCCGTGGCCTGGGCAGCCCAACATGGGGAGTGTGAGCACCTTGTCCTGGCTCGCCCAGGACTTTTAGCATTGAAAGTCCAGTGTGGACGCGTGCACACCTGGATGGTTGGTCACTGCAAGTGGGAGAGGAGCATGACCTAGGAATGAGGAAACCTCCTCATCCTGGCACTTGTGACAATTGTTTGATGCGTAAAAGCCGCTTTGCTTCTCTCGGCTTCTGCATTAGCAAAATATGAATAAACGACAAATCCCACCTCCTGGCATCACTGGGTACATAAAGACCTTTACCCCGGGGCAGGACAAGGTTGTCTGTCTTGCTTACTGCTCTATTCTCATGTTTATTCAGCACCTGATGCACACTCAAAAATAAGTGTTGTCTCCATGGATGGCTAATATTAGGGAGCACGTTCTGGGTGCCAAGCATTCTCTCTGTCGCAGCCATTTAACCTTCATCAAAACATTATTACATTCCCTGAGGGACAAAGTGACTCTTCCAGGGTACTCTGAAGGCAAGTGCATAGACGGGATTCAAACCCAGGCTCCAGAGCCCATGTGCTCAACCTCTGTCTACCACACTTTCCTCTGTGATCCTATTTTGTAAACTGAAATTCTGCACAAATAATACAAGCCATTTCCTGAAGGCACCATGATTATCATTCAGGGAGGAGGACATGAGACAGAGAGGCAGCTCCTTGTCCCAGGCCCCACTGTGTTCTGGAGTCCTCCTTGCCCCATACTGTTTTCGAAAACATTTTACTTGCACTATTTACTGTACACAGAGCCCCACAATGTTTGTTCACATCTGGGTCTGGCTGGGAAGTTCCCAGACAGTGGGTCCCTCCAGGCCCCCTCGAGGACTCAGCCACTTACAACCACATCCAGATTTGTGGGAAGGGCCATGGCGTTCTCACTCAGCTGCTGTGGAGCCCCAAGGCCGGTGGTCTTCTCTTGCTTCTTCCACTTGGCTCGCTGGTTCTGGAACCAGATCTGTGGTTGGGGAGAAAATTGGGGATAAGCAAAAGAGATTTCCCCCACTTTAGCACCACCTCCCGCAAATGTATAGTGATGACGCTTTCTGAGGGCCTGTACTTTCCAGTTTGTAAAGCGCGTGGCATCCAGGATTTCTTTGGGTCTGGAGGTCAGCCTTCTGAGAGTGGACCAGGTTGCCACCTGCAATGCCTACAGGGCTGGGGGGATGTGCATGAGTAAAACAGCCAGGTGCCGTATACTCAGGAATGGTGGGGTCTGTGGTGAACAGAACCTAAAGGGTACAGCTTCTCAGTGCCTGCCAACGGCCAACACATGGAAATGTCAGTCCTGCATTGCAGGTTCATCCTGTTTCCAAGGTGGAAATCTTGAATTTTATGTGAAAGCTTCCAAGTTCGAAAATACCATGCAGACCAAATAAAAGCCACGTGTGGGCCATGGGTGGGCCACCAGTTTGCAACCCCCGTGGGTCCCTTGGCATTTACAGGTTGAACATTGGCAGCTCCATATTCCTGAGCAGTTGGATGGTCCCTGACTTGTGGTTGTTTAGACATGGTAGTTCTACTGAGGCAGGTGTTGAATTCTGGGCTTTACGGCAGACACAGGTACTCCTTTCTCAGCTGGTGCCTCGTTCCAGGAAGAGGGGTGGGGTCTAAGACAGCAGTGGTCCTGAGTAGAAGGAAAGGAGGCTGGGAGAGAATAAAGAGAGGAATGTTGGCCTGCTTTTGTATTAGAATGAGTCCACCACATTTAGGAGTATGGGGAGAGAAGAGTGAGTTAGAAAAATGGTTCCCAGCACTTTGAGAGACTGAGGCAAGAGGATTGCCTGAGCCCAGGGGTTCTAGACCAGCCCGGGCAACTTGATGAGACCGACCTCGTCGTCTCTACATAAATCAAAAAGTTAGCTGGGCATGGCGGCACACGCCTGTAGTTCCACTACTTGGAAGGCTGAGGCAGAAGGATCTCCTGAGCCCAGTAAGTTGAGGCTGCAGTGGCTGTGAGCATGCCACTGTACTCCAGCCTGGGTGACAGAGTGAGACTCCAACTTAAAAAAAAAAGAAAAGAAAACTGTTGTGAGGAGAGTGCTGACAGGGCTGCGGTTGGAGCTGGTGGAACTTGTTATGTCAGAGTGGCACTTGCAAAACAGGGAATGTGTGGGGAGGGCAGCTTGTACCCCTGGTGACAGTGCGTTACTGTCTTTCTGATCACGCATGAAGCTCTAGA
Organism: Tarsius wallacei; assembly: GCA_963574415.1. NCBI lineage: Eukaryota > Metazoa > Chordata > Mammalia > Primates > Tarsiidae > Tarsius > Tarsius wallacei. The sequence goes on along the minus strand of CAUYQG010071842.1, from coordinate 4,670 downwards.
TGCTCTGGAGTGAAGAGATTACACACGAGGGATTAAGCGGTTGGTGCTTAAGCCAGTTTCTGGCCATGGAACCCAGGGGCCTTTCCACCTCTCTGTGCAGCTTCCAAAGGCAGCCCCATGTGGTCTAGGTTGGGGCACACTGCAGCTTGCAGGCAAAATCTGACTTGCCCCTTTTTTTTTTTGAGTCAGAGTCTCACTCTGGTATCCAGGCTAGAGTGCAGTGGCATGCTCACGGTCACCGCAGCCTCAACCTGCTGGGCTCAGGTGACACTTCCGCCTCAGCCTTCCAAGTAGCTGGAAACACAGGCATGTGCCACCACACCCAGCTATTTTTTTGATTTATTGTGAAGCCGAGCTCTCACCATGTCACCCGGCTGGTCTCAAACCCGTGAGCTCAGGCAATCCTCTTGCCTCTGCCTCCCAAAGTGCTGGGATTACAGGCGTGAGGCACTGCTCCCGGCTTGCCTCAGCCTCTTGAATAGCTGGGACTACAGGTGTATACCACCATGCCTGTCTCATTTTCTTTGTTTTTTATAGAGATGCAGTCTCACTAAGTTACCTAGGCTGCTCTCAAGCTTCTGGCCTCAAGTAATTCTCCCACCTTTGCTTCCCCAAAGCCTGGGATTACAGGCATGAGCCACTGCATCCAGTCTATTTTGATTACTGTAGTAATTGTTGCGATCCTCTAGCTTTAGGAAACTTCTTGTGGTTTCCAGTGAGGTTAGGGGAAGGATGCTGGAAAGGGTCAGGAGTCCTGGGTGCAGCACCTCTGCTCACAGTTAATCTGCCTTTTATCTCTGGGGTTCTGAGGTGTCTACTTTTAAATAGAGATGTGTAGAGAGTGGAAGAATATTGACACGTATTTTTGTAAAATACTTGTAAAATGATTCACATGGTTCTTAGTTTAATGCTTATATTATCTCAAGCCCAAAGAAAGTAGTTGGCCCAATTACTTTCCTTTGTATTTTATGATTTCTTCATGGAGAAGCCCGTGTGAACAGGCCATGTGTCGATTTCCTTTCAGAAACCACATCTTCATTTTCCTGCACCTGGCCTTGCAAGGGATGATTTATACTGAATATACCTGGGAAATACTTGGCTATTGTCAAGAGCTGGAGTTCTCCTTGTATTACCTCCTTCTGCCATATCTGCTGCTGATTGTAAACCTGTTTTTCTTTACCCTAACATGTGTAACCGATCCTGGTAAGTTGAGGCTCTTAGTATACAGCTAGGCGACAGCTCCACTGTCTTACTGATAGTGCTGCCAACAAGGAGTGGTCCACCTGAGGTCTTTGCAAAGGATTCAATATGTAGTGTTTTCATTATCTTTGTTTTCAGTGAGAAAACTCTGAATTTTCATTTTTTTCTTCTCTGACCTGTGGGTTATTTAGACCTGTTAAATCATTTCTAATATACTTTTATTTTAGTTTATCTTTTTGGTACTTTCATTTAATTGTGTTATATGTAGAGCTTGTGGTCTGTGTCATACTGTCTCCTTTTAAAAGTTTTTAGTTTTTTAATTTTAAATATGTGGAGTACAATTCAGGGTTAGATATACAAATGTTCATTATGCAGGTACCCTTGTTGATCAGGTGTGCCGCCCCCCACCCTGCAGTTTCTCACTACTGCCAATCTCGCCCCCACCTTTAAAATATTATTGATACTTGCATTAGCCCCAAGCATGTGGTCAGTTTTTATAAATGACCCATGTGTCCTTGGAAAGGGTATTTTCTAGTTCTTGGATACAGTGAATTCCATTATATCAAGTTTGTAAATTATGTTCATATCCTTTATACCTGTGTTAATTTGTTTTTTTTAAATCTTATTTTGCTTTTTGGAGTTGGAGTCTCTCTCTGTTACCCAGATTGTGCAGTGGAACGATCATGGATCACCACAGCATCGACTTCTTGGGCTCAGGGGATCCTTCTGCCTCAGCCTCCTGAATAGCTGGGACCATAGGCACATGCTACCATGTCTGGCTAATTTTTAAATTTTTTGTAGAGGCAAGATCTTGCCCAGGCTGGTTTCAAACTCCTGAGTTCAAGCAAACCTCCCACCTTGGCCTCCCAAAGTGCTGGGATTACAGGCATGAGCCACTGAGCCTGGCTTTTTGGTTTGTTTTATCAATTAGTTACTCAGAATGATTATGTTATCTCATTTAGGATAGACTGACAGATTTCTCCTTGTAGTTAGTCAGTTTTTCTTCACATTTTGAAACCATATATATATGTGTGTGTATATATATACTCATGGAGGACACAAAAAAACTGAAATTATCTTTTGGAGTGCAGGCCCCTGTAGTACACTTGGAATTTGTTCCTCTGGATCAAATAGTCAACTAAAGTTTTTATCTGGAAATTTTGAGAAGGCTGCGTCACAGTTTGTGGAAGAAACATCCCGAGTTGTGACAGACAGGCGAATGGTTCTTCCACCATGACAACGCACCTGCTCACACTTCGCTGAGTGTTAGCAGTTTTTGACCAAAAAACGGCATGACCCCTGTGCCCCACCCTCCCTATTCACTTGATCTTGGGCTGAGTGACTTTTTTTTCCCCCCGATGAAAAGAGTCCTCAAAGGGAAACATTTTTGTGATGTGGAAAAGGTGAAACAAAAAAATGACAGAAGCACCAAAAGGCATCAAAATTAATGAGTGCAAAAACTGTTTTGAGCAGTGGAAAAAGTGTCTCCATAGGTGTATTACACCAAAAGGAGAGTACTTTGAAGGTGACTGAAATTTAAACATGTAAGAATAGATACACAGTTTTTGATAAATAAATTCTGGATTTTCTTGGGTCCCCCTTTGTGTGTATATGTGTATGTGTGTTTTTTCCTTTTTTTTTTTTTTTTTGAGTCAAACTCTTGAGCTTAAGCAGTCCTCCCACCTTGGTCTTGCAAGTGCTGGGATTACAGGTATGAGCCACTGCTCCTGACTTTTTTTGTTTGTCTTATCAGTTACTGACAGCAATATGTTATTTCATTCTGGGTAGACTTGACAGATTTCTCCTTGTAGTTGCCCAGGCTGAAGTGGAGTGGTGCGATTATGGCTTACTGTAGCCTCAACCTCCTGGGCTCAGGCAATCCTTCTGCCTCAGCCTCCTGAGTAGCTGAGACTACAGATGCACACTGCCATGCCTGGCTAATTTTTGTGACTTTTTTTGGGTAGAGATAAGGTCTCACTATGCTGCCTAGGCTGGTCTCAAACTCCTGGGCTTAAGCCGTCCTGCCTTGGCCTCCCAAAGAGCTGTGATTGCCCACGTGAGCCATTATGCCCAGCCTACGTATATGTGTTCTTAATAAATGCATTCACATTTAGAATTAGTATTATCTCTTCCTAGTAAATTAAATCTTTTTTCAAAATATAGCCATCCCTCAGTGTCCATGGGACATTGATTCCAGGGCCCCCTGAGGATTCTAAATCTGTGGATGCAGCCGGGCTCGGTGGCTCAGCCTGTAATCCCATGCCTTGGGAGGCTGAGGTGAGTGGATTGCCTGAGCCTGTGGGTTCGAGACCCGCCTGGGCAACTTGGCGAGACCTCATCTCTACAATAAATAAAAAAATCAGCCGGGCGTGGTAGCGCGCGCCTGTAGTTCCAGCTACTTGGAAGGCTGAGGCGGAAGGATCGTTGGAGCCCAGCAGGTCGAGGCTGCGGTGGCCGGGAGCAGCCACCCCACTCCGGTCTGGGTGACAGAGTGAGACTCCAATTCAAAAAACAAAACAAAACAAAACAAAAAAAAAGAAGTGTCTAAAAGAAAGGGTTCCACAACATGGTTGTACATTAAAATGCTTCATAAATGACCACACTCGCTCTCAGTGGAGTTAGGCTTGTTTTGTTTGTTGGTAACCTTTTATAAGTAAATCTGAAATTTCTAAAATATTTTTAACCTGTCTCAACCACCCAGAACTTTTAAAACATTCACGCAGAGACATAACAATGTCCTTCTTTGGAAGAACACTAAAACAACGTTTACTTAAACTCCACTGTCATATGTTTTAGGCCAAAAACCTGACTGGATTCCAGCCTTCTCCCTTCTTTCACAATCTCATAATTCACGTATTACTTAGGGCTTTTTCCAAAGCAAGATCTGCTTTGAGGTTTCAAAGAAAAGAAAATGAGAAGCCCGGGAACTTGGACTTCGGGCTTAGACTGATCCACGTGGGTTTTCTCTGAGTCACTTGCGCCATCCCAGGAACATTCTATTTTCTGTCATTTAGAAAACACGGGGTCTGTTTTGACCTCAGCAGATACTAGTGGAGATTCCAAACATGCCACTCTTTGAAAATCCAGGCTGTCTACTGCAGAGCTGACAACACCCGCAGGAGAGGAAGGCTGCCCTGTCTCAGTGTCATCTGACGCCCGTGTCAGCAGTTCTTCTCCAGGTGACTTTCAGCAGGTTAGCTAGAATTTGGATGGAACCCTGTCCGTTCTGTGCTTTCATTAAATATGGAGAAGCAGCCGGGTGCGGTGGCTCAAGCCTGTCATCCCAGCACTTTGAGAGGCTAAGGCGAGAGGACTGCCTCAGCCCAGGAGTTCGAGACCAGCCTGGGCAGCTTGGCGAGACCTCGTCTCTACAATAAATCAAAAAATTGGCCAGGCATGATGGCCCACACCTGTAGTTTCAGTTACTTGGAAGACTGAGGTGGAAGGATCCCCCATGCTCAGCAGGTCGA
>CAUYQG010071834.1:0-11924 GCA_963574415.1 Tarsius wallacei | reverse complement strand
AATAGTGAGTTTAATGATATAACCAGGCAGATAGTGTAAGAACTGAAATGAATTATAGGACATTCAGCTGGTATCTGGAGAATTGTTTTTTATTGGGGAAAAACCTTCACACATTTTGGACACAGAGATGTTCTGTGTTGTGTGTGAGAGAGGACAGAACATTTTTGTTTCCTTCAGAATGGAAAGACCACTTACTATTGTCCTACAAGTCACTGAGGCTCTGTGTAATTTATTAACTTAAAAAAAAAAAATCTCTTCTGCTTGGGCAGTCCCTCTTGCCTTCTATTCAATTTTACTAATAATTTCTTTTTGCAATGTCTAATATATTCTTAAGCCTGTCTGGTGAATGTTGTATTTTGAGTGTCATTTTTTACTCCAGGTGTTTCAGATTAAAAAAAAATTTTTTTTCTCTCCTCAGTATGCTCATGTTTTCCTTAAGCCTTGAAAATATTTATAATAGTTGTTTTAAAGTCCTTTTATGCTAATCTCATCGCCTCTAATTTCTGGGCTTGAATCTATAGGTTTATTCTATTTAAATATATTGGGTTACATTTTTCTGCTTGTCTGCATATTTAGCTACTTTTAACTGGATGCTGGACATTGTGTGCATGAAATTGTTGAGATTTGGATTTTGTTTCCTTTCATAATACACATTGAATTGTGTTCTGGCAGCCAATTAGTTTATCTTCAGATCCTCTTGCACTTTTGATATTTGTTTGTAGGGTCTAATGTGACCTTTACTCTAGGGATAGCTTAGTTCTACTACTAAGAAGTTCCTTTTACAGGATTTTTCCTGAATGCTCTGAATGTTTGAAGCCTGTCCATTCTCTATTGGTCAGAACTCAAATGTCTCTTATCCCTGTTGAGCCTTAGTATTTGCCATCTTACAGTTTACCAGCAGTAGTTCTCTCTCTGGTAATCATTCCTTGCCTGGCTTGATGGAGTATTTCCCTACACATTCATGGCTTAGGGTTCAGCCAGAGACTAAGGGGACCCCTGTGCAGATTTCTGAATCTCTTCGCATAAATTTTTTCTTCTTTAGTCTTAGTCCTCTGCCCCACAAATTCCAGCAGTCTCAGCCTTCCCAAACTCTGTCTTTTCAGCTCATGGAAGCCACATGATGTGCTTGAATTCTTGCAAACCATTGCCAAGTCTGCTTAATGCCTTCAGGCAGAAATCTGTAGAATCCAAGGACTCACCTCTTTTGTTTCCCTTTTCTCAGAGACTAAGGTACTATGATGCTCGTTGCCCAATGTCTGAAAACAGTTGTTTTACACATTTTTCCATACTTTTTTTTTGTTTTAGATGGTGTGGTAGGCAGAATATGGCCCCTTAAAGATGTCCACATCCTAGTCTCTGGAACCAGTGAATATGTGATGTTCCAGAGCCAAGGGAAGTTAAGATTGTAGACAAAATTAAGGCTGCGGATCAGCTAACTTTAACAGAGGGAGGTTATCTTGAATTATGCAGGTGAGCCCAAGGTAATCAAAAGGGTCCTTAAAGGTAGAAGAGGGAGACAGAAGACAGAGAACTAGAGAGATGGCAGCTTGAGAAGGATTTGGCCCGACCTCATTGGCTTTAAAGATAGAAGAAAGAAAATGCGCCAAGGAAGGCAGGAGCTGGAACAGGCAAAGAAATACATTCTCTCTTATGCTTCCAGAAGGAATGCAGCCCTGCTGACACCTTGATTTTAGCCCACTGAGACTCATTTCAGACTTCTAACCTCTCCATCTATCACATAATACATTTATATTGTATATGTGCAGCAGCCGTAGAAGGCTAATACAGGTGAGACAGCTGATCTGGTGCCAGTTACTTGATCATGACTGAAAGTAGACATTCACTGTTTGTTTGTTTATTTTTAAAGATTAATACTTGGGGTGCACTCCAGATATTCTGACTTAATTAGTCAGAGCAGGGGCATTGGGATGTTTAAAAAATTTCTCAGGGTTCTAGCATGCACCCAGGGTTGAAAACCACTGATGTTGTCCAACCCTTCCAATTTACAGCTGATGTCACTAACATGAGAATAGTTAGAGGCAAGTGCAGGAGAGAACTCAGCCTGTCACAAAGCCCACCTAAAATAAGGAGTATAGGATCTATTTCCTCTAAGGAGGCTGTCTTTTGGCATCCAGTATTTGTAGTTTGTGGCAGGAGGTCTGCAATGCAGTTGGATGCAAGACACAGCCTCAAAACATAGTATCTAAGGCCAACTCATTAGCTGTGCAAAACTATGGATTTCTGCAATCCTAAAATTAGTTCAACCAGCCTTATTACCATAGAAGTGCCCACATATAGACCTGGTGTGAGCCATTGATTGGCCTTGATCAAGTTGATGGGTATTCTGGTATTTAACAGACTTTAGTACTCTGGAGAACCAACCATAGGATGTATTCTGCCAATGCTCATATCAATTTCATCTCCAGGTTTACATCAGAAAAGGTAACTCTCAGTTTGTTTTCAATCATTCCATGTATTTAAAAAAAACAAGCCGGGCTCGGTGGCTCAGCCTGTAATCTTGCGCTCTGGGAGGCTGAGGTGAGTGGATTGCCTGAGCCTGCGGGTTCGAGACCCGCCTGGGCAACTTGGGGAGACCTCATCTCTACAATAAATCAAAAAATCAGCCGGGTGTGGTAGTGCGTGCCTGTAATTCCGGCTACTTGGAAGGCTGAGGCGGAAGGATCGCCGGAGCCCAGCAGGTCGAGGCTGCAGTGGCTGGGAGCGGCCACTGCCCTCCAGTCTGGGTGACAGAGTGAGACACCAACTCAGACAAAACAAAACAAAACAAGAAAACAATGCTTTCACTGAGCCAGCAGGAGCCACACATTACCTGAATTTTGGTGTTCAGTAGTGTTCTGAGATTTATTGATTCACGTTCAAAATTTTAGGGATTCTAGGATTCCTTGGTGAGATCATTTGATAAACTTTGTTCCTCCTTTCTTCCCTTCCCCTTCCCTTTCGTTCCTTTCCCTTTTGGTCCTTTTTAAAGATGACCTTAGATTGGTCACACCTGGGCAGGTAGGTGCCTCCACCTGTGAAGCACATGCAAACTAACAGGGAATTGGATCATTCGGCTCCTTTCCTGCCTTGACTTTTGCCTAATTCCACAGTGTCTCTATATGGTTCTTGGCTGCTACCCAGTTCAGGATTCTAGGCTGACCTTTGCACCTTTCTGTTGATGGTAAGATGTTCCCTCTCTGCTCCTCTATGTTCCACTTCAAGCTTTTTCTTGGACCTCAACTCACTGTTTAGCTTGGGAAACCCCACCCAGAAAGCTGGCACTTTGTAGGTGGCTGGGGACAGATGCAGAGACAGAACACAAAAGCAATGATGAACACTTATGGAGTACATACAACTGTTCTAAGTGCTTGATCATCAGAACCAGGCTAGAGATCAGTACTAAATATTACCCTCATTTTATACGAGAGGACGCTCAGGCACAGAGAGATTGAATAACTTTCATAGGAACACACAGTAAATAAATAGCATACCTGGGATTTGTGCCTAAGCAGTTTAGAACCTTACTTTTACTCTATTGTCAAGGTGCAGCCCTGCATTTGGGTTAGGGTACATAGCATCTGAATGCTCCAAAGGACCCAAAGGAACTGTCCTCACTGCCCACCATCTACCTGAAGCCTCCTCCGTGAACTACCACGTTTGAGTGAACGCACCAGGTATCATAGGCTCTGTGTTCAGACAGACTACATTTAGATTCTCTGCTTCCTAGTATGTCACCCTGGATCTCAGCTTCCTCATCTTTAAAATGGGCTAATAATATCCCTTTCAGAGAGTCATTAGGAGAATTCAAATGCAACCGTGCATGGAAAGCTCCTGGCCCAGAGGGCCTACTTATTCAAGGATGGACTCATGGGAAGAAACACTGTCAGCTACTGGTAGGCATCAGTGAAGAGTCCTAGGGAACAGAATGTGGGACAGAAATTGTATTTAAATTTTTATTTGAAGGTTAAAAGTTATAAATATAGCACAGAGTTTCTGTTCACCCTTTACCTGGCTTTTTCTAACATCAGTATCTTTTTAAATTTTATTTTTAATTTTATTGTTTTGAGTCGGGGTCTCACTCTGTCACCCAGGCTGCAGTGCAGTGGCACGCTCATGGCCACTGCAGCTTCAACCTGCTGGGCTCAGGTGATCCTTCTATCCTAATGTCAGCATCTTAATCATAATTATTCAAGCCATTAAGTTAACATTGGGTAGTGCTATTACTCCACAATAGCCTTGATTCGGATTCTGCCAGTTTTTCTTTTAATGTCCTTACACTGTTCCAGGATCCAGTCCGGGATCTCATGTTGCATTTAGCTGTCATTCTCCATAGTCCCCTCCAATCTGTAAGGGTTCCTCTGAGTGCCCCTGCTGTTCATGACCTTGACATTTTGGAAGGGTGCTGATGAGTTATCTTGCAGGGTGCCCCCTCAGCTTGCGTTGGTCTGATGTTTTTCCTGCATGATTAGATTGAGGTGATGCATTTTTGCAAGAATACCATATAAGTCTTGTACCTTTCTCAGGGCATCCTATCAGGGGCACATGATGATATTGACCTTGATTACTTGGTCATGGCCGGGCCTGCTGGATTTTGCTACTGCAGATGACTGTGTAGGTCATCTTCCTAATTAATAAATCTCTTGAGGGAGATATTTTCAGACAATACAAATACCCTGTTCCTCCTCAAACTTTCACCCACTAATTTTAGCACACATCAGTGCACCTTGTCTGCAATAATTATTACTGTGATGTTCTAATGGTGATTTTTCTTTCACTTCCTTGTTCATTCTCCATGTATTAATTGGAATTCTTCTGTAAGGAAGAGCTGCCCTCATTTATTTATTTATTCAGTTACTTATTTATAACCATGTGAACTCACGGATTTTTATTTTATTCCTTGAGTTATAATTTGACACTCTCATTATTTATTTTGTTGTTCAAATGGTTCCAGCCTTGGCCCTTGGAGGCTTCTTTGGGTTATTTCCTCTGTCTTTTTGGCATGTGGGGGGAGCGATTGATTTTGGTATCTGCCAGGGCCCAGAGCCCAGGGAGCACAGCGGAGGTCTGGGCAGCCCGAGTTAGCTTGGGGGCAGTGCCGCTGGGATGTGAGAGTGAGTGTGTTGAAAGGAGAGAGGACACAGGAGAGTTGGTGGAGCCCAAACCTCTTCCCCATGTAGAATCTGCTTCTCTAAGACGCTTTGAGCTATGAAATGTCACTGGACCAATCCTATTTCCCCAACTCATTCGACAGCTGGGGAAATTAAGGCTCCAGGAAGGAAGGGCCTTGTGAGAGGCTAGGAAGCAAGTTTGGTAGATGGTGGTGGGGGAGACACCTGTGAGTGGAGCCCTGTCTCTGAAGTCTGAGGCTGGCACCCCTGCCCCCACGTGGAAGCCTGTGTCAGGGCCTGGGGAAGTTTGTTCCCTCAGCAGAAGCCCAGGAAACAAGAGGCTTCTGGTGTAAAGTTTCTTCAGGAAGCCCTGGGGCTGTTGGCTCTGCTCCTTCTCCTCTCTGTCCGGCTGAAAGGGAGGGGTGTTCTGTGCCAAATCCCCAGCTCCGGCTCAGTGGGGGCCTCTAATCCCCTTCTGGCTCAGGAACATGGTTCAGCCAGGTCTGGCGGAGGTGCTCCCAGAGAGCAGATTTCTGCAGGCCTGGGAACAGGACACCATGTGGCCCCAGGCCCACCCAGGCAAGGGCTGGGAATGTTAGCAGCAGAGCATAGCAAACAGGCACGGGGCTGGAGCTGACAATAAGCTCTGTGAGAGTCAGAGGCTACATTAATAGAGATCCAGTGGGCAGAATGGGGGAGGTGACAGGCCGGTGCAACACACAAGACCAGCCTGTAGCAACTTCAACATCTGAGCTCCTCCAGTCCTAACTGTCTGCACAAACACTAGGCCCTGGGTTGTATGGAGACAGAGCATGCCCAAAGAAATTAGAAAATCCCCCCTTAGTCCTAGAAGCACATGTGGAAAGCAGAGATTATGAGGCTGCTCAGTCCTTTCTAACGTACATCAGGCTTTTCTTTCTCTTTCTTCTTCTTTTTTTTTTTTTTGAGTTGGAGTGTCACTCTGTCGTCCAGGCTGGAGTGCAGTGGCACACTCACGGCCACCGCAGCCTTGACCTGTTGGGTTCAGGTGATCCTTCCACCTCAGCCTTCCAAGTAGCTGGAACTACAGGCATACGCCACCACGCCTGGCTAATTTTTTTTGATTTATTGTAGAGATGAGGTCTCACCACGTTGCCCGGGCTGGTCTTGAACCCATGAGCTCAGGCAGTCCTCTCACCTCAGCCTCCCAAAGTGCTGGGATTTAGGTGAGAGCCACTGTGCCCAACTGGGCTTTTCTTTCTAATACACATTTCATCCTTACCATCTTTATAAGACAGGTAGGGCAGGGGTTAGGATATCCATGTCACAGATGCTGCAACTGAATCCTGAAAGAGGAAGGAGTTGTGACCTTCTCCTGTGCCTTCTTGCCTCAAGTTCTGGGCTTTCCCACAACACTCCTCTCTCTGGGGCTGGTTCTCCCATACTGACCCATCGGCAGCTGCGGTGAGCAGTACCTGGGGCTCTGCAGGTGCTTTGGAAAGTCCTCTAAGCTTTGTCAATACTTCCACAGGGAGCACCGTGAACTTGGGTGGGCCGGCGCAGAGCAGAGGCCCCCACAGACCCACCAGTGCTGACCCGCTGGAGGACTGAGTTGCATGCGTGTGTGCAGGTGTGCGTGCGCCCAGGTCTATGTGCCCTTCTCTTGGGCTTGGGGGTGGCATGTGCTAGGCAGAGTATGCAGAGGGGTGCTTGGCCAGATCCCCACCCTCGTCTGGCTTTGGCTTCATACCTTCTTCCCTGACAGGCCTGGGGAGGCCAAAGCGCGCAGATGGCCATCTGGCTGGCACTTTAGGATACGGTCCAGTGCTCACCCGCAAACTCCTCCTTCCCCGCCCCTTTTCTGCTTCAGTGGCTCTATCAACTCTGAAAAGGAATGGTCAGGCCAGCTAGGAGAGGTACTGGGGGGTGGCGTGGGGGGCACAGGGCACATTCCTGGCTCCAGAGTTTTAGAAGTTGTCTGCTGAGGAGGACGAGGACAATTCCTTCCAAGCATCACTGCAGTCATGCTGTCCCCTACGGGGTTTTGGGGCAGAGGATACAGTAAGGGAGGACGTGAGAGCTGCTGGGCATGAGGTGGGAACTGAGGGTGGGTCTGGGCTCTGACCCAGCTCTTGAGCCCACATACTCTGTGCCCTGGTGGGGTTGCCAGACTTAGCAAAACACCAGCAGAACTCCCAGGGAAATTTTAATTTCGAATAAACCATGAAAATTGCTTAGGATAAGTGCATCCCATTGCAATATTTGGGATATACTTATACTGAAAAAAAAAATATGGGTTCTTTATCTGAAATTCACACCTACCTGGGCACCCTGTGTGTGGTCTGGCAATCCTGTGCCCTGGGCGAGTGGGGTGGCAGACCCCCCCTGCACCTCCGTTGCCTCCTCGGCATCCTGTACGTAAGGAGGGTCAGAGCGTGTCAAGGACCCTCCACTTCCATGTGGACTCTGCAGGTGGACACTGGGGCAGTATTTCATGCTAGTCTCAGTCCCAATGCCCCCTGGGGGGCAGAACAGGCACCTCCTGAGTCTGTGGAGATGAATTGGGTGGTCCCCGAGTCAGGTGTTCTGCTCTAACAGAGCCCCTAGCTTCCTCTCTCCACAGTGGAGAACATCAGCCTTCATGAACTACTGGCTGCTGTTGCATGAGAGACCACAGGGGCGATCTTGGGTCACCAGGGGCTCCTTTTTAGGGTCCCAGGCTGTCTGCCCATTTCAGTACTTTTGCTTCTAGTCTAATCCTGCTCCTGACTGCTGCAGAAGGAGGCCAGAGAGGGGAAGAAGATTGCTAAGGCCACATAGCATGCAGCGTTGGAGCCAGAAGCAGCCCTCCAGTCACCCGGCTCCCTGCCCTGTGCACTTTGGGAAAATACCCTTCTGGGCCTGCACCGTGTTGCCTGAGCAGAGGAGGGTTATCTTTGGGGCCGTGGGGGTACTCCCAATAGGGCCTAATAAGATCTGGGGTGGGGGAGGGAGGTTGGCCAGAATGAGTGGCACATTCTTCTGAAGCCAGTATGACCGGGGTGTTGCTAACGCTCTGAGCATGAACAATTCCACATGTCCAGCAGGCTGATTAGCCACACAGAGCTGGGCAGGGGCTAGTCACGAATAAGGACTCATATCACCCAAGAACCAGGATAGAGGCCCAGCTGAAAGAAATTAGAAAGGTTGTGTTTTCAGACACTGCTCTCCAACAGGGGAATTTTTCTAGCTGCGAGTGAGTACATTACAAATCTCAGACACTAACGTATCGACAAAAACAAACAGATAAACAAAAGTTGAAACGCAGGAAACCTCCTGGGTCTGATAGAAATCTCAATGAGGTCCCCTTTGCTCTGGTTTGTTTAAAAGAAAACTGCAACGAACAATAATATCTGACAAAAAAAATTCTTCCACGATCTGGACGCCTCTCATCCATTGTTCTGGCAAAATGTCTCTTTACGCGTCTGCACGTTGGCGATCGTTAGGAGGAAAGAGCTCAGCGGAGTTTTCTTTATTTATTCATGTCCCTTTGGCTGAATTCTGATGAAGCACAGGCAGGCAGGGAACACAGAATCTGACTTCTCAGGAAGATGGCTGTGTGTGGAGGACGTAGGGGCCCCAGCTCCAGACCCAGAGGGCGTGAAGGGGTCTCAGCACACAGTGATTTCGCTGGCACTCAGTGGTGTAGTGAAACCTGGAACACAACACTGTCCACCCCCACAGCCTTTCCCAGCTCTCAGGAGACACTGGCACTCAGTGCTGCAGTGAAACCCCTCAGCTGCCCCTGCAGACATTCTCCCAGGTCCTGCTCAGGGCATACTCCACCTTCTCGGCTTTTGGGCAGGCCGTGTGAGGAGCTGGGGGCCAGGCCTGAGAGTCTCACATTTGGAGGGCTGGCAGTGGAGGGAGTGGAGGGGCATGCAGATGTCAGTGCAGAAGTAGGTGGTAGGCTGGTGTTGGTTCTAGAAACCACCTACTCACAAGGAGGATGGCAGGGTCCAGCGGGGTGGGGCAGCACAGGAGTTGCTGATTTAAGTTCTTCCCTGTCTTTGCACCTTTAAAGGGTTGTCATGGGGCTGGGGGGAAACAACTGTGCCTCTAAGAAGCATATGTTGTGCCTAAAGACACAGAAAAAGGCTTGCTTTTATGCTCGGATGACGTCACTAGCACCAGGATTGGGTAAAAAGTTGGCATGGTGGCCCTGTCATTGGGGTGAATTCTCTCTCACTAAATAGATGGCAGTGTGTGTGTGTGGCACCTATTGGACTTTTACTGAAAATGTCCTGGGTCCAGGCCAATCCTCGGTATGGCAGTGTCCTCAGTTAAACCTTCCTGCAGCTGCTCCTCGTGGGTATGGGACGCTTGTCTCACACAGGGGAGGCTGACCCTGAGGGGAGGCTCAGCAAGCCTTGAAGGAGCGTCAGAGCCAGAATGCAAATCCTTGCTCTTTCTGGGACACACCACTGCCCCTGCAGAGCCTGCTTGGTGGTGGTGATGTGGGGGTACGTGAGTGCATGGTAGAATGAGCTGAGGCTTCTCTTAACAGGTAGAGAGGGGTGACTCGGCCAGAATGGCTTCCCAGCAGCCCCAGCAGGCTAGGACGACCCTGTTGGGAAATTATGACCTGTCTTGGGAATTGTGACCTGTCTCAGTTGATGGCGTGAGGCATGTGCCCGCCCCACCTTTTTGCCTTGTCACCCAGCCCATAACCAAGGGGTAGGGGTCTTGGCCCCTGGACACGAGGCAGCCTGGCAGTGGAAAGCCATGAATTTTGGAGTCTGGCTGACTGGAGCGCAAGTGCTGCTTTCAACCCTGATTAGTTGGAACTACGCCCCTCCTGGACTCCCTGAAAAGGGGAGATGAGCCTTTCTACCTCCCAGCCATCGAAGGGGTCACTGGACCATGGGACAGGTACTAACAACTGTCCCCTCATAGTCTTAGTGTGATAAAAAAGCCAGCTTCTCACCCCACATGGATTCCACCTAGAGATAGTCTCTAGGTTGCACCAGGGAAGCTCCCTAGGTAGGGATGGTGTCTCTTCCACTCCAGACGGAGCCCAGTATCTAGACCCCAAGTGGGAGCATGAACTGTACTTGTTGAGTGTCTTCTGAGGGCTGGGAAAGGCTGTGGGGGTGGACGGTGTTTTGTTCCAGGCACCTGTAACTTGTTTGCTCTTAACCAGCCCAGCACGGAGGAAGAAGGCACCTCACTGGTGGCCCAAGCCAGGTTCAGTGACCGGGAGAAACGAAATTGCGAATGACTGCAGTTCTGCGGTGTCCTCCGACAGCAGCCGAGCTGACGACAGGAATCTTGGCTGTGGAGGCTTTGCACACTGTGGCCACTTTGCTGAGGACTTTGGGTCAATCAGCACGCCCAGCCCAGTGGCCACCTGCTTATGCAAGGGGTGGCATGGCTTGGGACAAAAACCTCAAACCCACTTCCCCTGACTCAGATGCTGGAAGGTTTTTTCATCTACGGAGTACAGCAGCTGTCTCCTTTTTAGCTTTTGCACTCACTACATTTTTGCACCATGGAGACCCCCAGGCCAATCTTTCCCCACTTTGGGGACAGCCCCTAGGGGTTTGAACACAGATCTTGATCTCGGGTCCCAGGAGTCCTTCCTGCATTCCTGCTTCCTCTGTGGGCCTTGTTGGAAGGTCTCTGCCTGCCTCCCACCACCCCCTGGCCTGTCTCTGGCTTCCCCCTCAGGATTCAGCACCGTGACAACAGGCCCCCTTCCCTGGCAGGAAACCTGTGCTGAAGGTTGGCCATACTCCAAGATTGCCCAGTCCAACAGAAAAAAAGCAGTTTCATTTCCGTGACCTCAGTTCTCAGTTTCCAGATTACTTTGGAGCTATCATATTTTTAAGGAGGAAGACACTTTTATTTCCTTTTCAGTCAAACAGGAAATTTTCCCGGAGACTCAGAGAGCACTTGTAACTCATGTAAGGCCACACAGCAACTTAGTAGTCAGGCCGGCATTGGAAACTGAGACTCTGACCTCCTGGCCTGGGTTTCCTCCCCCAGAGCCTCTGCAGAGAGCAGTCTGGTTCCCCTGGTGGAGAGGACTCGTGGCTGGTAGCAGTTCATGGAGACACAATGCTATGTTCATTTTGGTGTGTGCTGAGGGCACAGAAATTGCAGGAGGACCACCAGGTCATCCCAGGGATGCAGACATACTTGGCTTTTGCCCATCTGACCAGAGTCTCAAATGATGTAGACATCAGCTCCCCTGAAGGCCCTGCAGCCCTGCACAGTGTGTCCAAGAGAGGAGGGAGGAGAGGAGAAGCAGACATGGCTCTCCCCACTCCCCCACTCCCAGAGAAAGCCCAAATCATTCAGAAAAGCGGATGCAGGGACATTCTGAATTGCCAGCAAGGTTTCCAAAATCACATTTACGTTGCTTGGTAAGTCCCTGCCCAGGAAACGTGAGGCCTGGAGGAGAACAGAGACACTTGTGGGTGGGCCCCGTGCTTCTCTGGGCTCACAGGTAGAACAATCCCCGAACAAGCTTCGCCTTCTTTTTCATCTGTAGCTCCTCACCTCCAGTGGAAGTTCATTTAAAAAAACAAAACCTCTTCAGAGCTCTGCCTTTGCCAGAAACTCTAGAAATAGCTTGCTGAGAAATATCCCCATCTGAAACTCACCACCTACAAAGAAAATTGTCCAATATGTCAGGAGTTTGGTATCAGGAGAGACTTGGAGAGGGCAGCGTGAGTGTGAGAGGGAGGCTGCACGGAGGGCTGGTGGTGGTCCTGTGGCTCATAGGCAGTGGTTTCAGACCTGGGGGCCAGCCCACCACACATCTGGGCTCAAATGCTGCCTCAGCCCCTGCTG
>CAUYQG010071833.1:0-10090 GCA_963574415.1 Tarsius wallacei | reverse complement strand
TCATTGTTGCAATGTTCATTCTTCAGACAATAGGTGCACAAAAAGCCCAGACTTCACCACTACAAGATATGAAAATACAAAAGAGCCGGGCTCCATGGCTCCGCCTGTAATCTCGCGCCTTTGGGAGGCTGAGGTGAGTGGATTGCCTGAGCCCGCGGGTTTGAGACCCGCCTGGGCAAGCAAGACCTCATCTCTACAATAAATCAAAAAATCAGCCGGGCGTGGTAGCATGCGCCTGTAGTTCTGGCTACTGAGAAGGCTGAGGATGAAGGATCGCCGGAGCCCAGCAGGTCGAGGCTGCGGTGGCCGGGAGCGGCCACTGCACTCCAGTCTGGGCGACAGAGTGAGACTCCAACTCAAAAAAAAAAAAAAAGAAAATACAAAAGAACTTCACTATTTCTCAAAAGTATATACCAATTAACACATTTTAAAAATTATTGTCACAGACATTTCTGGTCTTCAATGGTTCTAAATGGAAACTTCCTTGATAAATAGAATTCAAGATTGCATAACTATAAAAAAGTGTAATCAAGGTAAAAAACCAGTATATGTACACCATACATTTATGCAATTTTATTCAAAATTTATATGGGTTTAAATATAAGGCAATGCTTTCTTTTATATCAACAATGAACATCTGGCCTTTGAAATTAAAAATATAATTCAGTTTACATTTGCTCTCAGAAATAAAATACTTAGGTAGAAAATTTTAAACATATGAACACAATCTTTATTCGGGAATCCATACAACACTGATGAAAGAAATCAAATAACTAAATCAATATAGCAATATTATATGTTCATGAACAACAAGATTCCAGGTCTCAGTTTTTCAGACTCCTGTTTAAATTCAATGTAACTCAATATAATATCAAGGATTCCGAGTGTTGCTGTCCCAGATAATGAAGCCGTTTAATTACCAGAGGCAAATGTTGTGTTTTCTTTTCTTCAGTTAATCACATACAAACTTGGGATTAATGTGAAAGATGTCTAGTACCAATGTATTTGTAGGTTTTGGGGAAACTTTGTTGGTGTTGATATTTATTTTTATTCCACTGTGGTCTGAGAAGGTGCATGGCAAAATTTAAAACTTATGAAACTTGTTTATGCTTGATTTATGGCCAAGGATGTGGTCTATCTTAGATTATGGTCTTTGTGGTGATGAGCAGAATGCGTATTCTGTGGTAGTTGGTTGGAGTGTTCTTTAGGTATTAATTAATTGCATTTTGTCAAGTGCCATGTTGAGGTTCCAGAAATCCTTGTTGTTGTTTTTTTTGATCATCTGGTAAGGATTGTGAGTGGGGTATTCAAGTCCCCAGCTATGATGCTGTTAGAGCCAATATCTTTTTTAAATTTGCCTAAAAGCTGCTTTATGAAAGTTGGTACTTGTTTGTTGGGTGCATATATGTATAGGATGGATGTTTCTTATTGATGAATTGAAAATGTTATCATTATAGAGTGACCTTCTGTAACTTTCCAAAAATTATTGATAGCTTAAAGGGTATTTTGTTGATATTAAGATTGCAACTGCTGCTTTCTTGTGTTCCAGTTGCCTGAAATTTTGCTTCCCGTCCTCTTACATTGAATCTGTGAGTGTCCTTTTTGTTGAGATGAGTCTCTTGGAGACAATATATTGTTGCCTCATGATATTTTATCCATTTTGCCATTCTATGTCTTTTCATGGTGCATTTAGTCTATTCACATTGAGGCTGATTTTTGAAATGTGTGAGTTTATCCCTATCATGAGGTTCCCATTGAGTTGTTGTTGTTCCTGGTTTTTTGCTGTCTTTCTTTTTATTTTTGGGATGATTCATGTGTGTTTTCAATCTTTTTCCTGCACTCTTGTGAAAAATGTTGTGATTCTTTTCCCCCATTTTTCTGTGTATAATACTTTCTTAGGTATTTATTGTAGGCCAGGCTTGGGGACTCAGCCTGTCATCCCACACTTTGGCAGGCCGAGGTGAGAGGATTGCCTAAGCCCATGGGTTCGAGACCTGCCTGGGCAACTTGACGAGACCTCATCTCTACAATAAATCAAAAATCAGTCGGGTGTGGTAGTGCACCTGTAATTCTGGTTACTCGGAAGGCTGAGGTGGAAGGATTGCCAGAGCCCAGTGGCTTGAGGCTGCGGTGGCCAGGAGCGGCCACTGCTCTCCAGTCTGGGCGACTGATTGAGACTGCAACTCAAAAAATGTGTTTATTGTAGAGCTGCTGTAGAGGCAGCATAAGATCATAGGGATTGAATATCTGGGAAATATTTTAATTCTCCCTCCCTACTAATGAAGCTTACCTGGGCAGGTTATTCTTGGTTGAAATTGTTTATCTTTGAGAGCTTTAAAGATTGGGCTCCACGTTTTCCTCACCTGAAGTATTTCTATAGATACACCTGCTGCTATTCTAATTGATCTTCATGGTAGGTAGTCTGAACATTTTCTCTTGTTGCCTTTAGGATTTTCCTTTTATACCTACTTTATTTAGGCAAATTACTATGTATCTAGGAGTTGGTCTTCTCATTTGTTGTCTCACAAGGTTTCTCTGAATCTCTTGTGTTTGAATGGTGACATCACTGATGAGATGAGGAAAGTTTTCTTGAATAATTTCATGGAATGTTTGTTCTAAGGTAGTCTTTGTCTCTCTTTCTGCCTCAGGAAGTCTAATTACTCTTAGGTTCAACCTCTTGAAATAATCGCTCAACTCTTGAAGGTTTTGTTCTGCCTTTTTAAGAGTCTTTTCTATGTTTTTGACAGTCTGGCTTAGTTCTATATTTTGTTCCTCAAGTGCTGAGATTCTTTCTTCTGCTTGTCTAATTCTGCTTTCCATGCTTATCAGTTTGTTGTTTGTTTCATTCACAGTATTCTTTACTGCTGTTATCTCAGTTATCAACTCCTTCATTCTTTCCTCTTGTCTCTCCTCACCTCCATTCATTCTCTCTATTGATGTCTTGATGCCTGGGTTTGTAGTTTGAGACCAGTCATTCTGGGGGCTCTTCATTGTTAGTGTTTTGGAGTCTGTTTTACCAGTGTCTGACATCCCAGGGGTCTGTGTGAGACCCATATGCTTTTTTTGTTTTTTCTTCATTTGTGTAGATTTTCTTCCCTCTCCCCACCTTTTTTTGCTTCTTCTTTAATTCAGTTGTTCAGGGATGGCAGAGTTGCTTTTACTTCTGTTTGCTTAATCTTCTATTCTTCCTTATGTGGATCCTCTGGCTTTGTTCAACTCTGATGCTGGACTGTGGGTTTAGGACTGTACTTTTTGTAGTTTTGAGATTTGAGGGGCGAACTATCATTCAAAATCTATCTTCAGATCTCAGTATCCACCAACAGGTGTAGGGGCACCCTGGAACCCATATCTCACTGCCTTACAATCTGTTCATGTATTTGGGGTATAGATTTGCTCTCTGGAAGCAAAATGAGTAAGAAAATAATGGCAAATAATGGAAAAATAAAGGTGGCTTATGAGGAAATTGGTGAGAGAGAAGCATAAGAGTGAAATCAGATAACATACCAACCAACAAGTGAAAAGAGACACACAGGCAGAAAAGAGTATATTAAAAAAACTAAAACATACAGATAATCATACAAACACATAGTGCAACAGAAACTTGCCTATGAATATACTCTTCCCATGCACAAACAGGAAGTCTAAAGAACAAAAAAAAATCAGTAAAATAACAGAAACAAAGCAAGTAGGAAAACCTTATCAAAACCAGAAAGAAAGAGAAAAAAATTAAAACAAACCAAAAACAATAAAAAATGAATAATACAAACAAACAAAAAAGTTAAAAAAGTAAAAACATGGAACCAAATTCACACTGAGGTCATTCCTGCAAGTCCAACCTCCTTTCAGCTCTGATCTCCAGCCCCTCCCCTCTGCTCTCAGCACAGGCAGATTGGGTTTCTCCCAGCTTGGGTCAGATGCCACAGGCTTACTTTGGAAGGAGGGTGGATCAAATCTAGACACATCTGGCTTGCCGTCTGTCAAATCTGCCACTCAGATCTGACCTGCCTGTGTCTAATCCAGCATAGGATCATCCTAGCTTGATGAGATTACCTTAAGTCCCAAGTTGGAGGCAGGATGGAGCAAGGTGAAACCGGGCGGGCAATGCAGAGCTCTTCCTGGACCTGCAACAGAGAAAATAGCTGTGGTCAGCGTTTCTCACCATGCATGGGGCTCCTTTCCAGCTTTCCCCAATCCTCTCTCTAGACTTATCAGACCTGGGGCTCCAGTTGATCTACTACAAGAGGTGATGGTGAGGGCCAGGTGATAAGAATCAGCAGAATTCTGCAAGTTTTTATCAGGATCAGATGAACCTGTGCTCTGTGCTCCAATCTTACGGTTGTGGTGACTTACAACAGCCCTCAGAGGGGTTCCCGGGTGCATGAAACTGAGTCTTCTCTCAGACGGATTTTCACTTTCCAACCAGTGCACACCTACTCACACAAAGAGTATTTATGGACACTTGCTTTTGCGAAGACTATCACAGTCTGAACTGCCCAGTTGCCATCTTAAGCTCTGCCCTCAAAAATCACTTTTTCCACACCGATGTTAGCCTTTTGATGCTAATTGTGTAATATATGCCATGGACTACCTTGCATATCACAAGGTTTTAGCTTCCTCAGAGAATACACATGCCCATAAGAAGTCTATATGTCTCCATGTGTACATCCTCTGTCCTGTATCATAAGCTCTGTGATCCTTGGTTGCTGCTCTTTATATGTTCCCTCTCCTATGACACAACCAGTCTCTCCTCAGTGGGTAAATCAGGTGGTCCCTAGAGTGCCTCTAGGAGCTCCACTATGCATCTCAATTGAGAAAGCTTTTTGACATTCTCAGCACTCTTTTCTCTATGTGTGTATGTGTCTTGCACAGTAATACTTGGAGTGTCTGAGGACTTCAAGATGCTTCACTATATGTTAACAGTTTTGTCAGGGCTGCCTGCAGAGATTGTGATGTGGCCTTGGAAGGACAGTCTGTAGTGGGTATCTGAATCACTAGAATCTATCATCCTCATCCACTCCAGACTTTTCCTGGGCATCTGGCACATGTATCTGTGCAGTACCAGTAAAGCTAAATCCAGAAGTCTTAGAGGAGATACTCAGAAACTCTCCAGGCCTTTTCAACACTGTCCCAGACTGCATCAACTGCACCTGGACACAGACACCTGTGCAGGGAACACAGTACTCGACCCAGTGCTTCCTCACACCCAGTCACACTTTAACCCAGACTTTAAGTGAGACTACCTGGGGGAACAATCAGGAGGAGAGTGATGAGGGTGACAGACCCCATCCTGGAGGAGGACATAAAGGGAGGCACTGAGAACCCTGGGTGGGAAGTGAGTCTGACTCATTGTGGAGGGCAACCCTGAGCTTAAATGGGAAGTTCCATTACTGATTTTGCATAATTACTGCCCTGCCATGCAACATAGACACTCCTGGATACATAACTGAGAATCCCAGAGACAGGTGGCTGACTGACCTTTGCTTTTTGGAGGGGAAGAATAAGATCACAGTAATGTCACAACCTGTCATTTCCATGACCCTGCCTGGTTCATGTCGCTGTAGGACCAGATCAAGAGATGCATCCTGTCCCCTCTTCTGGTGAATGTGAGAAATCTGTCAGTATCTACATGGAATTCATTGTGTTCAAAGCAAAGTAACAAACTCTGATGGACAGATGCAGGAAAGTCAAGAATTAGAGAATTCTTATACATATATGCCTGAAAACAAGGATTGTCACAAAAGACCTTTCTTCATCACTGACATTTTTTCCATCAATGTGTATATAATCTAGTCATACAGCTGAGGTCAGGACAATTGACTCCAGTGGCTCAAAGCTCTTCATCTTTATTAATTTTCCATATTTAATTTATGAATGTTCGAAATCTTTAAAAAAGTATTTTTATTGTTCTTGGTGTAACATGATCTGTTCTTCCCTTTTAAATGATAATTTTGGGTTTTGAGTTTCTCAATTCCTCCAGAGGAACATTAATAAGAAAACATGTGTTTAGGTATCCAAAATGCTAGAGGACCTGAAGGGATCACCATTTCTCAACTCACTCCAAGTAATGTTTTTTAGGACCTTTGTGTCTACTCCTTTACTGCCTTTCTTAACATCATTCCTTTATACCCATTTAAACATACCTGTATCACGGAGTGTGTCTCTGGTCTATTCCATTTATCACAGTATATTTAATGACCTGGGTAAGAGCATATAAGGTGATGACCATGGTTATCAGCATAAAGCAGTACTTGTGTATATAGCACTAGCCTATTCAAAGACAAGGAGGAAACTACCATTCTCATGGAAAATTGATTTTATATAATGTGTTTTTCAGTGATCCGGGAATGCTACCCCTCAGGAGAAACTTACTGTGTATTAGGATCAGCTGTGCCATGTGCTATATTTCTCTTTGAGCCATGAGTCCAACATCCACACTAACTTACTTCCTCCTTTCTGCAGCTCAAAGAGTCAAGCAGATGCTGCTGCATTAGTCATTCTCACAATCCACTGGCAAATGTCCATTATCCGAAATACCAATTAATGACATTAATTACATCACAAAATGTCACAAGTTTTCCACACTCTTCTCCTTGTTCTAAAGGGCTATCAGATTCCATTACCCAAGATAACTTCTGGGCTGCCTTCTGTGTGACTGATGTATGTCATGTGTGTTCCAGGACAACTGCCCCCTTTGTTGGTGGACAAGAGTCTACCACGTCATCTCAGGGTTGACTGCAACATTTCTTTCATTTTAGTGATCAAAAATATAAAATGCTTCACGTCATTTTTTATTATTTGATTTTCAAGGAATAAACTATTTGGGAGCTGGGTACATAATTTCTAAATTCCACAGATGAGTTTTACCTCCTGCTACTTTTTTTGGAGTGCATATACTGTCTCATGTCATGAGATTCTGGAGCAGGGCAGGCAACCTCATCTTCTATCTTTTCATCCTTTGATATTATACACAATGCTTCAGACATGCATCAGTGAGTCAGAAATTTTCTAGCAAATCACACTGTTTCTGTAACTGTTTTGAACCATCTTCATTTTCCCTGATCAAAAGAAATACAAGACTCCAAACAAGCTGTTATGCTCATGGTTAGAGCAGTTTACAGTAAAAGCATATACATCTAAATAAACAAAGTCACTATGGTTAAGTCCCTGAGAAATCAGGCACAAGTTTCTGTGATGTCATCTTCCAGTGGAGTCTCTCATACATGTTGAGTTCTCTTAGTAGTGATGTATGATGGTATTATGACATTCTTCCAGAGGAAGATGAATAGGAAATATGTGCTTAGGTCTCTGAAATCCTAGAGGAATTGAAGAAATCACCATTCCTCCAATCAGTTCCTACTACTGCTGTTTTAGGGCATTTATGTCTATACCGTTACTTCCTTCTTTAATACCCTTTCTTAAAACAAATTTAAACATGTCCATGTCACTGGAAGAGTCTATGTTTCCTCTATGGCATGTGTGTTGTGTTTGCCACAATGAAAGTTCTCCTGAATAGTTTTGTTCACTGGACTCCCAGTGTTGTTCATTGGTCTCCATCCCAGAGGTATGTTGCACCTGCATAACTGACCTGCCATGCTCAGACACCAGTCTTCCAGAGAAAAAAACAGGTATTCCTACACTCACAATCAATGTGTACATATATCCAAAATTAATTAGTTGAAAATGTTAAATAATGTATTTTTGAACATGCCTTGAATATTTTAAATAATTTATAGGCTTATACATAAAAATTGTACCTTATTGCAGTGGTTAAGATAAAACAAATTTTGGGAAAACCATGCCAAGTATAAGATCTAGCCCCCCACCAGCTGAAATGGATGAATCCCAAGAAAAGACTGTCTCAGAACCTACCAGGGTTTGCACAGATCAGACCTGCATAATTAGCCCTTTTCTGCACATTAGTCCAGGTGAGATGGCATCAAGTTGTTAGATTAATATAAGGTATAGAGATAAGGGAGAAGAAAAATATGAACAAATTAAGGCCCCATATGAGACAACGTGGATGGGAGGTGAAACTGAAAGACTGTGGAGGAACAATGATGGAGACAAGAGACTGAACATAAACCAAGACAATGGATTCTCCCGAAGCAAAGAAGATTGTGTCCCAAAGGAGAGTTTGGAACAATTAGTAAGCACATGCAAGGTGTGGGCAGTGGAAATGGGAGATATAAGGTGTAGGCAATCCCAAGAGAGCAGGTACAGATACTAGGTGTAACACATATCCCTCCTGGTCTTGCATCCACATGTGTCAAAGAAATGATTAAATCGTTTTCCTACACTGACAGAAATGACTGAATCTCAGAGTGAGAAAGAAGATGAGGGTTTTTCCCAGGAGTGGAAACAGAGCCTGAAAGCAAGCCTCTTGTCCTCACAGAGTCCTGACCTCCCCCTGTTCCCACCATCAGCAGATCTAACACTTCTATTGTGATAAGAGCTATGGTCTCAAAGTTTCATCAATGTTTCCTAGCTGTTTTAGGGTAATGAAATCATAAATAACAGAAGCCATTTTAAAAGTAGAAAAGTCAACAGAATTACATGTTGTGGTTTTTTTTAAAAAGAACACTCAAGAATCTCTTAGCATGTCCATTGAATCTAAGTAAATCTATAGATTTAACCCTCATCATATTACCAGGAACGTTCTTCTCAGAACTAGAAAAAGAAACACAGGGATACAAATGGAAACATAAACTATGAAGAATAGCCAAAACCATACTCAGCAAAAAAGTAAAAGCAAGAGGTATCTCACTCCCAAACTTTAAACTTTATTATAAAGCTATAATAATTAAAACAGCCTGGTATTGGTACAAGAACAGGCACATAGACCAATGAAATAGAATTGAGATTCCAGAAGTAAAACCTCAATTTCTCAACCAATACATGTTTGACAAAGCCTCCACCACCCAATCCTGGGGAGAGGAAAACCTATTCAGTAAATGGTACTGGGAAAACTGGCTGACCACATGCAGAAGATTGAAATAGTACCCCTACCTATTCCCATACACAAAAAATTAACTCTAAACGGATCAGAGACCTAAATGTAAAACCTCTTACTAATGTAAGAACCTTAGAAAATGCAGGAGACACTCTTATAGAAATTGGAATTGGCAATCAATTTCTGATCAAAACCCAAAGTGACCAGGCCATAAGAGACAGAATAGACAAGTGGGACCTCATTAAACTGCCAAGCCTCTGCCAAGCCAAAAAAACCATCAAGAGAGTAGGAAGACAGCCCACAGACTGGTAAAAAATATTTGCCAACTCCATTTCTGACAAAGGCCTGACATCAAGAATCTACAAGGAACTCAAACGTGCTATAAAGAAAATAAACAAACATTTCTATTACCAAGTGGGCAAAAGATATGAAAAGACTCTTCTCAATAGAAGACATGTGAGCAGAAAACAGATACATGAAAAAATGTTCAGCTTCATTAGTCATCAATGAGATACAAATTTAAACTACATTGAGATACCACCTAACCCCAGTCAGAATGGCGATTATTTATAACAAAAAATAACAGATACTGGGGAGGATGTAGTGAAAAAGGAACACTTCTAAACTGTTGGTGGGAGTGTAAACTAGTACAGCCTCTGTGAAAAACAATGTGACTGTTCCTAAAAGTTCTAAAAATCGACCTTCCATGTGACCCCACAATCCCTCTACTAGGAATATACCCAGAAGAACACAGATCACTCTATAAAAAAGATATCTGCACATGTAAATTTATCACAACATTTTTCACAATAGCAAGAATATGGAATTAACCGCGCTGTCCATCAAAAGAGGACTGAATAAGTAAATGTTGTATGTTGGGAGCCAGCCACGGAGGCCCACTGAGTGTTAGGGATCAGGGATGGCTGTGGACCCCGAGACCACTAGAATGTGTTTGGGACCCGTTGACACCATTCCCTCCCCCTTTACCATTTGGCATAATTAGCCAGAAAGAACTCTGATGATCTAAGCATGAGGCTCTGAAACTACAACAGACATGGTTAGCTTTGAAAACTCATTGCTCCCGTTTCTCACAGACTGCGGTTTTGGCCCTTATACAAGCTGTTCAAATTCAGGTCACAT
>CAUYQG010071832.1:0-11558 GCA_963574415.1 Tarsius wallacei | reverse complement strand
ATACCCTGTAGTTTGGGGTTGGAAAATTCTGTGTATGTTTGTTAGTTCCATTTGCTCTAGAGTCTGGTTTAATGCCAATGTTTCTTATTCACTTTCTGCCTTCATGATGTATCTATTACTGTCAGTGGAGTGTTGACATCTCCCACTATTATTGTATTATTGTCCATCTTTTTCTAGATCTTATAGAATATGTTTTATAAAGCTGGGGGCTCTGGCATTAGGCACAGGGAGAGAGTCCACAGAATGGGAAAAAATATTTGCCAACTGTATATCTGACAAAGGTTAACATCTAGGATCTACAAGGAACTCAAATGTGCTGAAAGGAAAAAAAACAAACAGCCCCTTTAAAAGTGGGCAAAAGACATAAATAGACACTTCTCAAAAGACGATATACAGGCAGCTAACAGACACATGAAAAGGTACTCAGCCTCACTCATCATCAGAGAAATGCAAATCAAAATCACACTGAGATACCACCTAACCCCTGTAAGAATGGCCATCATTAATAAAACAAACAACAACAGATGCTGGAGAGGATGTGGAGAAAAAGGAACACTTCTACACTGATGGTGGGAATGCAAACTAGTACAACCTCTTTGGAAGATAGTGTGGCGATTTCTGAAAGAATTAGAAATTGACTTTCCATATGACCCAGTGATTTACCTATTGGGTATATGCCCGGAGGAACTCACATTATTCTACAGAAAAGATACCTGCACACGTATGTTTGTTGCAGCTCTATTCACAATAGCGAAAACATGGAACCAACCGTGTTGCTCATCAAAGCTGTACTGGATTTTAAAAAATGTGGTACATATATACAGTGGAATATTATGCAGCCATAAAGAAGGACAAATATATGCACTTTTCAGCAACCTGGATGGATTTGGAGTTGATCATACTCAGTGATCTATCACAGAAACAAAGAACAGAGTTCCATATGTTCTCACTCATAAGTGGACCTTGAACAGTTGTAATGCTATAAGAAAGTGATAGGCAGTAGTGGGAAACTGTCGGGGGGAGGTTGGCAGTTGAGGGAAATTGCTAGGGGAGGGAGGGGCATACCTCTTCAACAAGGGTACCTGCATAATCAACATTTGTATACCTAACCCTGAATTGTACCCCACATCTTTATAATAAGAAAAAAAAAAACCTTAAAAAAAAGAAGTGTTTGGACTATTGATAGGAAAATTTGTAGCGATGAGGGTAGTGATAAGAAAGACAAGGACACAATGGTAGATTAATACCTTTTTATTATTAAAGCAGGCACATTATCAGTATGGTGTATTTATCTATAAATGTATGACTCCCTCACCCTTTTTTTTCACACCTAATTATTAGGTTAAATTATTTCAATAATTACTTTAATTAAACATTAAAATAAATCTTAGTTCCATTTATGTGGGGAAAATATAGTCATTAACTTTGAACTAAAAACATCTATCTTAATTTGATTATTTCTAATTTTTTTTTATTTTAGAGAAAAGTTTTGCCAAAGTCTAACAGAACAAATTGTTCTCTGTGAAAAATGGGGCATTTTAAAAGCTGTATTAATTCTTTAAGAGAATTAAAGGATCACTTAAGACATTGGAGGAGTAATCCTTATACAGTGCTCTACTGACCTTAAAATATCAACACACAACTTTCTCAAGTTAGAATTTATATTTGAACAATGCCTTCCATGTCAGGAATCAGAAAAGATTTGGAGAGAAATCATTTTAGTCATTTGCTATGGTTTAAGAAGCATGTATGAGAGTAGTATGACTTACTTAATGTTTTATGTGAATACAAGTTATTCACCAGATAGTCCTTAAGACAACTGAATTTTGTTGCATCGTCAACAATTATATTTTAAGTGCTTGATGCATACACTTATAAATCTTATATATTTCTTTACCAAAGACTATCATATATAGCTTGGTTGAATTTCTCTATAATAACTAAGCCATTGCTGTTGCCAATGAAAAAATGGGTTACTAATCGTTTTTAAAAAATTCTATCAAAAAATAGCTACAGTTCTTTGCAGAGAAAAGACAGTCTAAGTTCAATTTGGGATACTAAGAGACATTTTCTACTTTGAAAAGTAGCAATATAAATCCCATATAAAAAGTGTTAAAATAAAACTATGGTGCTGAATTTACTTACAGGTTTCATCATTAAAAACCTGGCCATCAGAATATTCGAGTGAAGTTACTTGTCTTTGATATGGACTTGGAGAAAACTTATTAAACGAAGATTAATAGAATATGAGCTCATTAGCACATCTGGTGATTAAGAGAATGCATGGAAAGAAATCTCTGGGTATGACAATCATGAGTATTTCAGAATTCCTTGACGTTAATGCTAGTGCATGAGGACTTAGAGTTGTCCTAACTAGGTAGAATTGTCTTGAAGTTCATAATAGCAAATACAACTGTATACTTCTTTGTTATTTTAATAATTTTTTTGCTTTGGAGGATAATTCTTAAAGATATCAATACATTGTTCCAGAAGATATTTGAAAATAAAACAACTGATCAATTAAATCAATCTCTTGTTATTAACTCTAAGCCCAGCAGTTTACTGGTACTAAAGCAAATTAAATTGAAGGGGAAGATATTTCCAGGGCCGATATATTTTACTGATGGTTTCTACACTTAAGCTGTTAGTGTTTCTAAAGACCTAGAATAATGTATCTATGTCAAATGGAAACACCTCAACATGGTTAAAGGGAAACATTCAATGTTTAATAGTATTATAAATCTGACTTTCTTTTTTGAATAGATGGTTTTGTAGCCATAATTCTGCCCATCATTGTTCCATGTCTGATCATCCATAATTCTGCCCATCGTTGTTCCGTGCCTGATTGTGGGAAACCCAGTACAATTAGACCCTCTCCTTTATCTCAGCTCTCATTTCTTTCTCAGAGAAAAAGAAGAATAAAAGTTCACTTGAATTTTTGTTCAGCTTGACAGAATAAACTATTAACATTTTGTCATTGTTTACTATGAGCTAGAAACTGTTTGAGTGTTAAGCTATTCAATCATTCAATCTTTACAAAATCCTGATAAATGAACTTATTATCAGCATTTGATAGAGGAGGAAACCAAGGTATAACCAGTGTAAATGACTTTCTGAATTCATTTGCTCTTACTTGACTACACTTTCCTTTCCCCTATCCCAAATTGCCTCTTCTCTAATCATAAATAAAGGAGTCAACTAGGGAACCAATTGTACACACATAAAACTGTTAAAGAATCAATAGAGAAAAATTGCTGTTTCTAATGTCTCCACTGTTTTCTGTAATAAAGGAGTTAAAAGGAGGGACGAGTGTGTATGGGCAATAAAAGTAAGACAAGTTTTCAGGGATAAGGTGACATTTGAGCTTGGTATGCAGGAAACAAAAAAGATTCACATAGAGGAAAATAATGCATTTTCTTTAGATATTAAAAGCACCGAAGCAGCAATTGAATACTTGTAAAAATATTGAGGATTCTTGCTTTGTGAAAATGTTTGTGTTACTTGATTCATGAATAACTACAAAAAGAAAAAAAGGTCTTCTAGGTCTTTGCCCACAAGAAGCCTACACAGACTATTTGGTATAATTAGCATGAAAATTATAATTTTGAGAAAGATTATGCTTAGTATTGTTCTAGTGCTTAGATTATAAACATTCTATTAGTTTAAAGGAAAATATTAGATTTGATAGAGATAAAATAGTTAAAAATATAGATTCTTAAAATAATTTTGTTTTTTTTAAACGAATCTGTTTATAATGCAATTTTATTTTAGTTGTGAAACTAACAGGAAAAAAAAACTCTAGATGTACTTTTGCAGGTAGGTTCTTAACTGCTATAGACTTTACCAGGTTACTCATTGGTGTGGTGAGTTCTACTAAAATAAATGAGAACATAATGAAGTTATTTTCTTAAAGTTAGTAAGCAAATTCACTTTTGTGAAGAAAAATTATTTATAACATAATGCTATTATAATTTTTATAGTCTATATTTCTACAACTGTAATAATTAAAAGGACAATTTTATGTAACAAATATAATTAATAACTTCTGAAATTAACATAAGCCTCAGTTTAAAAATTACATTTCACAAGAGACAACTAGAGATCTTTTGTAGTTAATCGCAAAATATTTCAAGAAGTTTCTTCCCATCCTCAGTAAATAAATTTGACAGAATCTTAGTTTCAAGCGGGGAATTTGCACTTGATTTCACATGTGTAAAATCTTCAGCTTGTCTTCTTAACCTTCTTTGCTCCTCTTCCTTCGTGTTAATTTCTATCTAAATAAATATTTCTTAATATCTTTTCTTCTTTAAACATTAATGACCAGTTAACTATTTTAATAAATAATTTCTATTAAAATTTTTGCTTAAAATGTCTCATGTCATTGTGATTTATGACCTATGTCATATTTTTAATTATAATAATGACTCGATCTGAATTATTGTGTTTTTAAGTATATAACTTATTTGTTCATGTTTTATTGCCCAGAACAATTGCATGATTTTCTGAAAGAAATGCAGTGATTTCTGCACTGCAAGAAAACAATCAATAAAATTAAACAGCAGTTTACCGTTTAGTAAAACATATTTGTAAACCATATATCTGTTAAGAATATAGTATCTAAAATTTATGAAAAACTCATACAACTCAATAGCAGAAAGTCAACTTAGCCAAAAAATTGTCAAAGAACTTGAATAGATATTTCTCAAATGAGGTGTAAAAATGGCTACCAGGTATGAAAAAGTGCTCAAGATAATTAATCATCAAAGCAATACAAGTAAAAACCACTATAAGACATTGCCTCACAACTCTTAGATGGCCATCATTAAAAAGTTATAATAAATATAGTCGAAGATGTGGAGAAAAGGTGATTCATATACTGTTAATGGGAATGTATATTGGTACAGCTATTCTGGAAAACAATGTGGAGGTTTTTAAGAAATTAAAAATAGAGCTACCATATAATCCAGCAATCCCTCTTCTAAGTTTGTTATGCCAAAAAGAAATAAAATCTCCATTTTGTAAAGATAACTGAACTCTCATATAATAATGCTGGAAATGCATGTTTATTTCATTATTATTCACAGTAGCCAAAATATAGGGAAAAAAACTAAGTGTTTGTTGATGGAAAAATGAATTTAAAAACTATTGTGTGTGGGGTGTGTGTGTGTGTGTGTGTATTATCCATCCTTGTAAAAGAAGATTCTGCCATTTACTAGAAAAAGGAAACATTTGGAGGCTATTATGATAAGTAAAATAAACCACATACAAAAATACAAATGTTTCATGTTCTCACTCATATGTATAACCTAAAAAAAAGTCAAAAATGCAGAAATAGAGGATAAAATAGTGGTTATCATGGGTCAGAAAAGAAAATTGAAACATATCGGTCAGAGAATAGAAAGTAGCAGCCATGTAGGATGAACAAGTTTAGAAATCTAATGTACAGAGGTAATATAGTCACTCTATATTGGGGACTTCTTCTAAATGAATAAATTTTAGTTGCTCCTATAGTTATGTTAGTACCAATATGAGGTTATAAAATTGCTAATTTGCTTCATTATAACAATCATTTACTATTGATTGAATGTATTCCATAACATCATGCTGCATATCATAAATATACATAATAAAATGTGTTTAAAAATAATTTTAATTGCAACCAAAACTGAATGTTTTAAGTATAAAAGTATTTCTACATATTGCATTGCCATAGCATTTGCATTTTTTTTCTTTTGCAAGAAATGAGGTGATGATCATATGAGTTTGGCTGAAGATGCACTGCAGTTAAAGAAGATAGCATACCCACCATTCCCACTTATGGAGCTATTAAGAAGAAGAACCACCTGAAGACACATCAATGCTGTACTTTCTATAAGACCAGGTGCCTTAAAGTTTATTTCCCATATGTCCCTAGTCAGTTACAGCTCAATAGGAATAGTTTAGTTGCTAGGAATAAATATTCTAGATTCTAGTGCAGCATCTTTATACCTTAATAGAACATGAGAATCACTTGTGGAGATTTTACATCTCAATGCATATCCAACAATACAGAAAAATTATATTCCTATAGATATTTTGTGTTTACATATTGAAAGAATTAGTGTTGCTAAAATGTCCATTCCAATCAAAGCAAGCTATGGATTCAGTACAATATCTATCAAAATTCTAATGCCATTTTTCATAAAAATAGAAAAAGTGATCTGCAAATTTACATGGAACAATAAACTTAAAATAGCTTAGTTAATCATGAGCAAGAAGAACAAAGCTGGAGGTATCATACTACCTGATTTCAAACTGCACTAAAAAGCTATAGTAATTAAAGAAAAACAGTGGTACTGACAAAAAATAGACATTTTGACCAATGAAACAGAATAGAGAGCCTTGAAATAAACTCATGCAAGTATGTTCAACTGATTCTTGACAAAGATGCCAAGAGTATGCAATGGTAAAGATTGACTCTTCATTAAATGATGTTTGGAAAACTGGATGGTCACATGCAGAATAATGAAATCTGACCCTTGTCTCACACTATACAAAATAATGACTCAAAATAGATTAAAGACTAAATTTAAAACCAGAAACTGTAAAACTACTAGAACAAACATAGGGAAAAACCATACAATATTGTTCTGGGCAATGGTTTTATTGATTTGACACAAAAGCACAAGCAACAAAAGCAAAAATGAACACATTGGATTATATTAAACTAATATAATAAACAAGAAAAGGAACAATTAACAGTGTGCAAGGAAAAATACAGACTGGGATAAAATAATTGTAAACCATATATCCAATAAGGGATACATATTCAAAATATATAAGGAGCTCAAATAACTCAATAGCTAGAAAACAAAAAACTCAATTAAAAAATGGGCAAGGGAACTAAACAGGTATTTCTCAAAAGAATATATGTAAATCATCAATAGGCATATAAAATATTCAACATCACTAGTCTTCAGGGAAATGCAAATCAAAACCACAAAGATATTATCTCATCCCAGTTAAAATGACTGTTATCAAAGGAAACAAAAAAGAAGATAAGTTGGTAAGGATGTGAAGAAAAGGGAACTCTTCTGTACTGCTAGTGGGAATGTAAATTAACTCAGCCATTATGGAAAATTGCACATCAGTTCCTCAGTATACTAAAAACAAAATTACCATGCGATCCAACAATTTTACTTCTGGGTATTACTTATTTTCTAGCTATTACACACACACTCACACACACACACACACATGCACATGCACATACACACACACATGCTCAGTGGAATACTATTCAACACTAAAAAGAAGGAAATTATGTTATTTGTGACAACACAAATGAATTTGAAAAACATTATGCTAAGTGAAATAAAGTCAGGTACAGAAAGACAAATGCACAGATTCTTGCTCATACGTGGAATAGGCAACAATTGAACTCATTGAGATAGAGAGAGCATAATGGTAGTTTCTAGAGTCCAGGATTACTGGATAAAATGGAGAGATGAGGTCAAAGAGCACACAATCTCAGTTAGGTAGAAGGAACATACTTTTATTTGAGATCCATTGCAGAGAATGGTGAATATAATTAACAATACACTGCTGTACATTTCCAAATTGCTATGAGAGTAATATTAAATATTTTCAGAAAAAGTTAAATATTTAAAATGATGGATGTGTTAACCAGTTTGATTTAATTATTTTACATTGTATTAATATATTGCAACATTTCTTTGTACCTCACTAATATATAAAATTATAGATTGTCAATTGACAACAAAAAATAAAAATAAAAAATTGAATATATTTTCTTCATATAAATCTTCTAAAAAGAAAAACGGATTGTGGGGAAAAAATATCATTTCACTTAATTGGCATTCCAACTTAGTGTTTTTTCTGTCTCTACCTGTAAATATTTATATGCACTATATTTTTTGTGTATCTTTGAAAATGTCTCCTTTTACCGAAAAATAGTCAAATAAAGATATCAAGCCATGAGAACAAGATGTTGATTGAATACATTCATTTTCTGAAAGACATTTACAGATTTCTATTACGGCCTGAACAAATCGAGCCAATAGGCCACTTTATATAGCCCCAAGTTAAGAAATCCTTATTTTTTGCATAATTAAAGATTGAGAAACATCATAGTATTTGACACAGGTTCTTATCAGTAAATGTTTCTTGATCTCTGTATTAAATTCTCCTATAAATATTTGTTGTTTTTGACATGTCACAACAATTATGTATTAATCGCTTCCATTTAGATGTGAGCACTTCAATTGCACAGCCATAGAGATTTTAAAATTTGAAAATGTACTTTGCATTTTCATTGCAGTCCTAAAAATATTGCTGGAAATACAGTTTGAGGTTGAAAAACATATGTGTTTCAAATTTGTGTAGCAACATGGAATCCAATTTTTTAAATCTTTTGACAACATGGAAAGTATGTAAAACAGCTTCAGAATACTTTTTATGTAAACAACAATTGCCTTTCAAATGATTTTACAGTATTGTTAGTTTTGAATATATGTTATATGTTGCCTTCTAAATTTAGATTAAGTTTGTTAGCACACATTTTCTAGTTTGTAGTGGAAACTAATACCCAAATCTATTCCAATGATAGTGGTTGAGAGCAGTTTTTCTAATACAGAAAAAAAATTATCTCAGTCATAAACTTAAAATATGATGTCATCTTGCACCAGCAGAATGCTTATTATTAAAAAGTCAAAGAACAACAGATGTTGGCACAGTAATGCAAAAAAGAGAACACTCATACCTTGTTGATAAGCTTATAAACTAGTTCAACTTCTATGAAAAACTGTATGGACATTTCTCAAAGAATTAAAAATTGAACCACTAATTAACCCAGAAATCCCACTACTAGGCATCTACCCAAAAGAAAAGAAATAAAATAAAGATAAAATAAAATAAAAATATACCTGTATTCATATGTCCATTGCAGCATTATTCACAATAGCAAAATGATAAAACTAATGTAAGTGTCCATCAATAATTGACTAGACAGAAAATTGGTACATAAGCACCGTGCAATACTACACAGCCATAAAAATGAATGTAATCATGTCCTGTGCAGCAACATAGATGGAATTGAAGAATATTATCCTATGTGAACTGGTTCAGAAACATAAAACCAAACACTGTATGTTCTTGCTTATATGTGGGAGTGAAATTACCACAAAGAAATAATAGACACTGGGAACACTAAAAGAGGGGAGAGAGGGAGGGAAATTAGAGCTTAGAAATTAGCTATTGAGTACAATGTTCACTGTGTGGGGAATGAACTACCTGAAGCCCAATCTTCACCAATGCATAATATGTTCATTTACAAAACATGCACTTGTACTTCCTGGATCTTATATATATATATACACACACACACACACACACATATATATATATTCGATTACACATTATATATGAGATTATAATATATACATTATATATTAGTATAATATAATACTAATATTTTACTATAAAACATTGCCACTGCTAATCTATGTATGACTAATTTTTTAGTCACTTCAAACTCAGCATTTTTTCTTGAATTAACAAGAGAGCAAAAAGTGTATCTCTTGACTCATCAAGACCCCCCAAAAGCACACAAGTCATTTGTTTTATCTTATAATTGACAATTTTTCCCACTGTTCTTAACTCATCCAGCAAGTGTTTTATTGAAAGGCTTATGGTCTTAAATATGTGTACTAGCCAAGGACGCATTTTTTCAGCAACTGCAATCAAACATGATTTGACATGATCCGAAGTTCGTTCCTCCAAAAATCTCTCAGCAAACTAGAAATAAGAGGAAACTTCCCTACCCCTACAAAGGTATTTACATGAGACCCATACTAATAGCCTGCTTAATGATATGTATCAGGACACTTTCTGGTGAGGATCAAGAGAAGGACCAGATTGTCTACTCTCAGTATGTGTGTTCAACATCATATTGAAGCATTCTAGCCAGTTTACTCAGGTAAGAAAAACAAAACAAAAAAAACACTCAGATGGAAAGGGAGAAGTAAAGCCATCTTTATTATAGATCAAGTGATCCTGTATGAGAAAAATCAAATGAAATGTATAAAAAATTGTAAGAAATAATGCAAAAATTTTCTAAATTGCAGAATACCAGATCAATTTACACAGCGGAATTATAATTTCCATACATTCTCAACAAATAATCAGAAGTTAAAAATTTTAAGTAATACTATTTAAAATAGTTTAAAATATGAAATACTTAAGAATAAATTTTACAAGCAATATGAAAGATTGCTTAAGAATATTTAAGAATAAATTTTGCAAGCAATATGAAAGATTGCTTTAAAAACTACAAAGCATTAAGAGAAAATAAAGAAAACTTGAAAATGGAAAGATATACACATTTATGGAATAAAACAGTTAATATTGTCAAGATGTCAATTCTCAAGTTGATCTATAAATACCTTTCTACACCATTCAAAAAATTCAAACATTATTTTGGTAGAAACTAAAGTTTCTACCAAAGTTCACGTAGAACTTTTAGAGTTCACGTAGCAATTCAAAGGATCAAAATTGTAAAGTACTTTTGCAAAAGAAGAATAAATTTTGAAAATGAGTTGTCCCTTATTTCAAGATTTAATTTATAGATATAGTTTTTTTATCAATATTTTTTATTTTGATAGTGTGCGGTAAAGTTAAGAGATATAGTATACAAATATGTATCGTTCAGGCACCCTTGTTGATAAGGGGTGTCTCCCCGTCCCAATACAGATATTGACTAATGTTAATCCCACCTCCCTTCCCTTCCCTCCCCCACCATAGTTTCCCACCACTGTCAATCCTTTTCTTATAGTATTACAATAGATGTTCAAGGTCCACTATATGAGTGAGAACATGTGATACTCAGATGTTTGTTTCTGTGAGAGGGTATTCAATATTATAGACTCTAGTTCCATCCAGGTTGCTGCAAAATTCATGATTTTGTTCTTTTTTATGGCTGCAGTATTCCATCATGTATATGTACCGCTTTTTTTTAATCCAGTCCTCTTTTGATGGACAGCATGGTTGCTTCCAGGTTCTTGCCATTGTGAACAATGCTGCGATAAACATACGTGTGCAGGTATCTTTTTTGTAGAGTGATTTAAGTTCTTCAGGGTATATTCCCAGTAGGGGGACTGCGGGGTCATATGGGAGGTCGATATTTAGAGCTTTTAGGAATCACCACACTGTTTTCCACAGAGGTTGCACTAGTTTGCACTCCCACCAACAGTGTAGAAGTGTTCCCTTTTCACCACACCCTCTCCAGCAACCGTTATTTTTTGAGTTATTGATAATTGCCATTCTGACTCGAGTTAGGTGGTATCTCAGTGTGGTTTTGATTTGCATCTCCTTGATGATTAGTGAGGTTGAACATTTCTTCATGTGTCTATTGGCTGCTCAGATGTCTTCCTTTGAGAAGTGTCTGTTCATATCTTTTACCCACTTTGTAATGGGGTTGTTTGTTTTTTTCTTTTCAGCATGTTTGACTTCCTTGTAGATCCAAGACGTTAAGCCTTTGTCAGACCTGGAGTTGGCAAATA
>CAUYQG010071829.1:0-20094 GCA_963574415.1 Tarsius wallacei | reverse complement strand
TGTAGAGATGAGGTCTCACCAAGTTGCCCAGGCAGGTCTCGAACCCGTGGGCTCAGGCAATCCACTCACCTCAGCCTCCCAAGGCGCGGGATTACAGGCTGAGCCACCGAGCCCGGCTGTTTGTTTGTTTTTAATTATAGTTGAAACTAGGCACCCTTAGATGATTGCAAACCCTAGAGCCTTGACTAGAACCCAGCTACTCCTGGGTGACATCCTCTTAGTTCTTGCAGCGGTTGCCTGGTCTCTTGGGCTCACTCTGGCGGGTCACCACTGTGTTGTATCTGGCTGGTTGATGTCTCCAGCTTTAAGACAGTATTTAGGGGATAGTGGTGGACCTTGGAGAGAGGCAACAGTGGCAGCAGCATTTACCAAACTTTCGGCACACCCAGTTTCTCCAAGGATTCTGCTAGGGCAAGGACCATGGTTGTCCTGCTCACTGCTCTTCCCCTGGCACCTTCACGGTACCTGAATTTTTGTAGGTAGGTACTCAGTAAATATTTGCTGAATGTATAAATAAAGCCTTGCCCTGCCTGATTTGCCAATAGTAAAGTGAAGTCTACAGTCTGGGCTTTGATCGTTTTATGAATTTATGTACATTTATGATTGTTTGTCTTTTGCCTAGCCCACCTGTAGACACTAAAGGCTGTGAGTCCCAGAAAGGCTTGAGCCAGTCCTGCCTCAGCCCTTTTCCCGAAAAGAGCCCTTTGAGAGCCCAGCTCAGCATGATCCCCAGGTGCTGACAGGAGCCAGGTGTGTGGGGAGCTGCGGTTGCTCAACCCAGCCATTTCAGGAGATGCTGAAAACTGGGCTCAGAAAGACACACACTGAGGGTGTAACACTTAAAATGTATAAACAAGCACCAAACAATTTCTCAATAAACAGTATACCAAACAGAGTAGCAAAGTGATCAGGGAAAGGGAATACAAACTACCTCAGACTCTTAAGAATAACCCTCAAATTTTTTTATGATTCTGAACCAATCATTTAAGGAGACGTTTCTTTGAAATCTCTGTCCTCTGCCCCATAGCAGACAACCGACCATAAAATCTCCCCTTTACCTCCCCACAGGGCTCTCTCCACATGGTGGGTTATGTTCCAACTGGTTTCTTTTCAGTTCAGGTCCAGTTCCATCTGTCTGTGCTGGTTTTCGGACCAGCATCAGTGGCATCAACTGGGAGCTTGTTAGAAATGCAGACTCGGCTGGGCTCAGTGGCTCAATCTACTATTATACTCCCAGCACTTTGGGAGGCCGAGGTGAGTGGATTGCCTGGACCCGTAGGTTCAAGATCAGCCTGGACAACTTGGCGAGACTTCGTTTCTACAATAAATAAAAAATTAGCTGGACATGGTAGCGCGTGCCTGTAATTCCGGCTACTTGGAAGGCTGAGGTGGAAGGATCATCGGAGCCCAGTAGGTCAACGCTGGGGTGGCCGTGAGCATGCCACTGTACTCCAGCCTGGGTGACAGAGTAAGACTCCAACTCAAAAAAAAAAAGAAAGAAAAAAGAAAGAAATGCAGACTCCCAGGGCCCTCTCCAGGCACCCTGAATCAGAATTCACATTTGCACAGGATCCCCAAGTGACTCTATTACCCATTACAGTTGGAGCAGCGCTGGCAGAATATCCCATCTGCGTTCTGACCCTGTCTTCTCCCCTTTGTCCCAGAAGGGCCTAGCAGAATGGTCTTCCGACTGTCAGTCCCAACAGCTCTGGTCACAGTCAGAAATCATGCAATTACTAGACTGCTGCCACCTCCTTTCTGAGATCGGAAGCACACTTGGGGACAGGACTCTGTCTTGCCTGCCGCCGTGTCCCCAGAACTCACACCAGCACCTGGCCCTTTTTCAATCAAGCATTTATGGAAGGAATGAGTGACTGTCCCTCTCTGGGGCAGCATTCTAAGCCATAGAGTTTGCACTTGGAGAACAACATCTTAGGTTGTGGCAGAGGGGTCTAAAAATTCACATATCCTGGAGGTCGGGGAGGGGTGGGGTGTCACAATCTCTAACCCAGGGTTTCTCAAATTCAGCACTATGGACGTTTTCAGCTGGATGGCTCTGTTGTTGCGGGGAGGGGCTGTCCTGTGCATTGTAAGATGTTTAGCAGCCTCTCGGCTCTCTTCTGTTGTGGGGAGTTCCTGTCCTGTACATTGTAGGATGTTTAGCAACCTCTCTGGTCTCTATCCCATAGATACAAAAAGCATGTCCATTCCCTGTTGTGATAACAAAAAATATCTTTAGGTATTGCTGAATGTCTGCTGGGGTACACAGTTGCCCCTGGTTGAGAATCAGTGTCCCATCCTTCCCCAGGGAAGTTGTGAGAACTTTGTGCATGGTGAGCAGGTCTCTTGGTCCTGAGTCAGCAATCACAGGCGTATTGAGCAAAGGAGCTGGTGAAGGAAGCAGCGCCTGCCCCAAATACTGCAGGTGCCCATCATACCCCAACCTGCCCATGTAGCCTGGACTTGTCAAAATGTACTGTTAATCATGACAGATATGAGAGCTTGTTACAAACCTTGTCACAGGCAACGTAGGACTGGGGACTGGTTTCTTGCCTACAAAGTCCCCAGCCTGCGGGTGGTGTATGCATGGGTCGACTATTTTGGACAGTTCAGCTACAGACATGTAAATCCAAAATCCTGTTACATTGCAGAGATAGCATAGGCAACCTTCTCAAAGAACTGCCTTGGAAGGGAGAGGAGACTGTGATCCTGTGTGCAGGAGGGCAGAGGAGGGGTGCGGGGGCCCAGACCAGAGCTACTGAGGACGCCCATTACTAAACGACCTTTCTTTCTGCTCCACTAAGAGAGCCCCTGGGCCATGTGAAGTTTGGGGTAGCCAGGAAACAGGGTCCTGATACTGCTTAACAGTGTCTACCTGGTGCTTTCTGGACCTGGGCTAGTCCTGGTAGGATTGGGAGTTAATTTATCATGGTCTTTTGGGAAGGGCCAACGACTATATTTTGGTAAACTTATCAGACCAATAGATACAGACCCAGTCTTTGTGTGCAAGGCCCTATTCAGTGTCCCGAGAATAGTCCAGGGCACTTAGATGTGAATTCTTCTCCCCAAAGCACTGCAGTCTACTTGAGTGGCAGAAGTTAAATTAATGAGTTAAAGCAGCAAGGTGAGTTTAAAATAGTTCAAAGCAGCAATAAAAGAAATGTCACAAGGCAATGCCTTATCAGGGAATGGTCTAGGCAGTAAATCTTCTATCTGTCCTATCTAAGTACCTATCTGTCTACCTGTCTGCCCATCCATTCATCCATCCACCCTCCTTCTCTCATCTTTGTTTTTTCTCTCTCTCTCTGTCTCTCTCTCTCTCATTATATATCAAGCCTGCTATGGGCTGGAGGATATAAGAGCAAACTTCCCCTGTCCTCAGTGAACCAACACAGTTGATGAGCGCATTTGTCCCACTTGATCAAGAGCTTGCTTATGTGAGTGCTGGTCTGCCCTTCTCCATTAGATGGAGAGTTCCTGAACAGTTGAGCGTGCATCATCCCTCTCTGTAATCCCACATAGCTGGTGGCATGGAGCCAGGCACATAGCTAGAGGGCCACAGATATGCATTGAATTGAACTGACACAGGGTTGGTGATGGATTGGGCAATTCCAGGTTGATGAGATAGGGTCAGAAAGGTTTAAGGAATGCTGGGAGCTAGGAAGTGGTCACAAGCAGGCATCAAAATAAGACTTTGAGGGCTTTTGGATTGGGGAGGAAAATAGGAGCCCATCTCTTGGGCCCTTTTTCCTGCAGGGTTTGTTGAGGGGTGAGGTGGGAGGGGGCCTCTCTGTCTCCTACCTCCTTGCCCTTTGTTATGCCTTGGGTCTGAAATACAGGCACATGTGATGCATCCTTGGTGATCCCCACATGGTGGCTAAAGGAGGGGAAAGAGCTTGGGCCTCCCTCTGTGGCTGGGGTACCCCTGAATATAAGGCAGAGCCTTTTCAACCCAGGCAGGGCTCACTGTCCTTGCC
This sequence comes from Tarsius wallacei, assembly GCA_963574415.1. Taxonomy (NCBI): domain Eukaryota; kingdom Metazoa; phylum Chordata; class Mammalia; order Primates; family Tarsiidae; genus Tarsius; species Tarsius wallacei. The sequence goes on along the minus strand of CAUYQG010071829.1, from coordinate 16,117 downwards.
CGTGCTGGACTTGCAGTGTCTCTCCTGCCCCCCACCCCCCTTCTCTCCAGGCTGACCTCTCTGTTCTTACAAAGCTGCCCTTTCCTTCCCGCCTTGAAATCTGATAATGAAACTAATACCCAATATTTTTGCCTCCAAGAGAAGCAGGAGATAAACAGGAAAGCACAAGGGATTAAGGTGTCTCTCCGAGGAAGGGGCTGGGGACAGGCCCAGAGTTGGGTGACACCTCTGTGTGTAGCCAAGGGATCCAGATGTGAGCTTCTTTGCCCAATGCATTTTTCCATTTGTGTAGAGAAAATAAAACAAAGAGAAAAGAAAACAAGCTATAAAATACTTTGCAGAAGTTTGAGCATAGGCAGTTGCCACTTGATGTCCCCTGACAGCTTTAAGAATGGGGGGAGGGTGGGAGCCCTGCCTTTTGATGTTTGGCCTCCAGAGTTTTCTATTGTGTGACCAGTTGTTTGGGAAGAACCTTTTGTTGGTGTAAGGTGCTTATGGAAGAGAGCCACCAGCCAGAACTCCTCCTTGGGAAGGGAACGTAGGGTGCTGAACTCCCAGGAGGGGCTCAGAGGCTAGGGAAGTCTCCATTGGGGGATGCAGGACAGCTGCCTTTACAAAGGAGGACATGGGATTAGGTTTTGCCTCCAAGAAGAACCAGAAGGTGCTGTTATGAGGCCTTTCCTGGCATGCAGGAGGACTGGCTTGACCCATTCTGATCCCTGTCCCTGGGCGGATACACTAGGCCCTGTGATTTCTGTGCTTGTTGGAAAGATCTAGATTCTGGCTGTAGTCTAGGCTCAGATGTTACTTCCAGTGATGTGTCCTTTTCTCTGGGACAGTGGAACAGGAGCCAGAAGACCTGGGTTGCAGTGCTAGGCCCCACCACTTACTGACTCTGTGGTTTTGGGATGCGGTCACTTCACCTCTCTGAGCATCCTCTATTAGAGTTGGTGAATGTGCATGAGCGTGACAGTTCTCTGTGTGGAGGGCAGGGTGCAGCTATAGCCTCTTTCTTTGTACCTGGTTGAACTCAGCCCTTGGGACACTTGCTGAGGGATACCTAGTTAAGGCTTTCAGGAGTCCTCCTCTGGTCTAATTTGGCTCCCAGTTGCTTCCAGACATCAAGACAGGAACTCTGTTCTTGTATCCCACACAATGCCTACTCTAGAGTCCCTGTTCATCTCTGTTTATAAGTGGAGTGATTAATGGGTAAGTGATTTGGAGGATGACCCTAGGAAGAATATTTAGAGAAGCTTATCATAACATCAGCAAGAAAAGTTAAAAAGGCAAATAAAAGTAACATGTGAAAAAAGAAGTAGCATGTGAATAAGAAACTGGTAAAAATATTTGCAGCTTGTATGGTAGAAAAGACAAATGGTTTTTAATCCATACTGTATGAAAACACTAGACAGCATGAAAAAAACCTCACTTTATTTGAAAATTGGGCAAATAGTATGAACAGGCAATGCACAAAAAAGAAATATAAATAGATAAACTAACACATGAAGAAATACCCAACTTCTCTAGTAATCAAAGACGTGCAAATTAAAATCATGTGTGTGTGTTTCCCCCAAACCAACTGGCAAATATTTTTTTAAAAGAATGCTGATACCCAAAGCGTATTATTCTTTTCAATGGTATGGTGAAATAGGAGTGCTCACATCCTGCTGGTGGGAGTGTAAGTTTAGGACAGCCTTTCTTGAGAGCAATTTGGCAGTTCAGAGCCAAAATTAAAATCATTTTTTTTAAGACTTTGGCTCCAAAATTCAACCCAGTAAACCCATCTTGAGAAATTTACTGTACCACAATAATTAGAGCAGAGCATAAATATGTATGTTCAAAGGTGGTTCAAGATAGTTTTCGTTGTGTTCAAAGGTAGTTAACATTAGGTTGTTTCTAATAATGAAAAACTGGAAGCAACCTAGCTGCCCAGTTGTGGGAGGCCCTACTTTTAAATGCATCTACTCCAGACTCCGAGGAGCCCACTGTGTATATCCGTACAACAGAGTGCCTCCAGAAGCTGGAGGGAGCCCAGGGCCAGCTCATTCAGAGCCCTGAAGGCCAGGCTAAATAATCTGGGCTTTCTTTCAGTGGTATCCTCAGTCCTGTGCTGGTTAAGGTATTGAGGAAAGCCTGCAGGGCTGGGCCCAGGCAACAGGGAACCCAGAGGGCAGGATGGTGAGTAGTGAATGGATGTGGGGAAGGTGCCTCTGGGTTCCAAGTGGTAACCCCAAATCTGAAGCTGGAAATATAGATATGGGAGTCAGGTACACAGAGATGGTAAGGGGTGATGGAGATGGCCCCTGGAAGGTGCTGGGGCAGTTGGGGAAAGGAAGCTGAGTACTGAGCAACATGCACAGGTAGGGAACAGGCCATGGAAGCGGGCCTGGGAGAGACGAGGGTCAGAGAGGGCCATTGGGGGTGGGGGGCGGTCCTCTCCAGAGGGTCCTGAGACCAGGGCTGGGCAGACCCTCTGGAACAGGAAGTCGGCCAGGTTGATGGTGGGAAGGAAGACAATGCAACAGGTCCCAGAGTCTTCAGTGGCATGAGAAGGAGCTGGAGAAGGGGAGTGCGGGCAGGTGCAGGAGTGGGAACCTGCAAGGGCAGAGGTGAATGCCTTGATGCAGGTATGGTCTGCTCAACTGGTACAACAGAGTACCACAGGCTGAGGACTGAAACACCAGGCATTTACTTCTCACCCTTCCAGAGCCTGGAAGTTCAAGATCAAGGTGTGGACCTCTCTCTTTGGCTTGCAGGTGGCTGCTCTCTTGCTGTGTCCTCACGTGGTCTCTCCTCTGAGCTCACACATCCCTGATGTCTCTCTGTATCCCAGTCTCCTCTTCTTATAAGAACACCAGTCAGATTGGAGTAGGATCCACCCTAAGGGCCTTATTTTAAGGCTCTGTCTCCAAATTCAGTCACATTCCGGGGTACTGGGGATTATGGCTTCAACATATGAATTTTGGAAGAGCCTCAGTCATGGTACTGTTAGGTGCCCAATAAATGATTATGGGTGTAAAAAGGGGGAGCCATGGAAGAGCTCCCAGGGCACTGGTCTGCCTCCTGGGATCCTGCAGTGGGAAAAGGAGGAGTCATTCTCAGCACCCATGGGTGCCCGTCCTCCCAGCCTCCCTACAGCTGACAGTTCTCCCTATCTTCCCCTGCAGCCTGCAACTGCAACCTGCATGCCCGGCGTTGCCGCTTCAACATGGAGCTCTACAAACTTTCAGGGCGCAAGAGTGGGGGGGTCTGCCTCAATTGCCGCCACAACACTGCCGGTCGCCACTGCCACTATTGCAAGGAGGGCTACTACCGCGACATGGGCAAGCCCATCACCCACCGCAAGGCCTGCAAAGGTAGGCTGCATGTGAGGGGGCAGGGGATGGGGGCGGGGAACTTTGGGAACACCAGTCCCCCCTCTCTTTTCCTTCTCCTTTTCTCTTCTCTTTCTTTTTTCTAGTCCCAATACAAATCTACATAAGACTGAGGTCATCTCACACACACACACACAGGGCCTCCCTGGTATTTGGAGGTGTAAGCCAAAACAAAGGGGCGATGGAGACATGACTCAAAGGAGAAGAAAGGAGAAGGTGTGATCCCCTAGGAAGGTGCAGGGCTCCGGCTGCCCATACCTCCCCCACCCCTCCCCCTCCCGGGCTTCTCCGCACAGGTGTGCCGCATACCACAGGGCCTCGAGTCATGTTCGCCAGGCTTACCTTCGGGACAAAGGACTCTCTTTTACCAAATGCATGCAGACGCACTCCTTTGGTTGTGTGAGCACCGCCCCCCACCCCTGACACACACACAGACACACACAGTTGCAGTGAGGTCGGCAGTTTCAAGAGCAGGGTCTCAGAAGGAACATTTAATCCATCTGCAAATAGCTTTACTTCTCAGGACAAAAAAAATTAAAAGGAGACGAGAGACTCTATTTTCATCCACTGAAGCAAGCACTAATGTTTTAACTTTCTGCTGTTTGTTTTCCTCTCACCAACAAAAATGAAGCAATGGTCAGATGACTCAGAGGAGCTGATGAAATGCCAGGGAATTTAGTGATGTTAGAGAGTGAGAAGTGGGGGCTCATGTTAGCTTTTGGAAATTCCAGGAACCAGGACTCTTCTGCCCCAAACACCAGACCTAAGACCAGGGTCTGCCATGAACGTGGCTTCCTCGCGAGCTCTTGGGCAACAATTCAGAGTGGACAGGTTCCTGACATGCAGCTGTATGGACCATGACACAGAGGGTCTCTCAGGCCCAGGTGGTGAGAAACCCTCCCATGGCCACTGCTTAGCCTGTGAGTGAAGCAAAAGTATCGTCTTCCTAACAGGAAGTCTGCCAGATGTTGGGCACTTGTGTGCAGAACTGACTACATAATTTGCCGGGCCCAGTGTAAAACGAAAATAGGGTTCTTCTTATCCAAAAGCGATTAAGAATTTTAAAACAGTCGAGTTTCAACCAAGCATATGCCCTTCTGAGCATGGGGCCCCATGAAGCCAGCCCTGCTTGGGTGAAACACTTTTCTCAAAAAACAAACAAACAGACAAACGAAACCCTGGTTTCCAGTCTGTCTCCTCCAGGAGAAATCTCTTTGATTCCAAATGCAAAGGGATGAGTAGAGTGGCTCCCAAGATGCAAGAAGATTGCCTTCTGTATCTGTGGACGTATGGCTGCCTCTGGTGGTTGCCAAGAGAAATATGAGCATAAAGGTAGCTGGGCTGTTTCCACATTAAAAAAAAAAAAAAAATACTGTTTCAGGTGAAAATCCCCTAGGAGACCAAGCAGAGAATGGGAAAGTAGCCCAGACAAAGGGACTCAAGAAACATCTGTAGCATCAGGAAGGTGTGAGCAAGAAAATACCTGGGGGAGATGGCTTTGGGTTTTCAGACAACATCACTGGGAGGTATCCAACTCCTTTGACCAGAGTGTTTGTTGTTTCTCATTTACGGAAGAAATTGAGGCCAGGGGTCTTGTAAACAGCTGGGTTACACAGATTTCATGGAGGGTTCAGCCAGGAAATGTTAACCAACAGCAGCCACTCAGGTGGGCTAGCCTATGCTCATGGGTGAGAAGGTCTGGCTTCTAGGAGGAAGGACACAGATCATTTCTGTCATGGCAGTTTGTGCTGTCGGAGCAGAAAAGCATGTTTCCCAGGGAAGCAGGAAGGAACAGGGCCTTGGTCATCTCCACCCACCCCCTATTGCTATAGGCAGGGACAAAGGCCATGTGCAGCCTCTCGGCACTCAGAGTGAGAGATTTTAGGAAGCCAAGGGTCCTGGGAACCTGCAGGCTCTTCTCCATGGGCCCCGCCACTCTGGATGAGTGGCATGTAATTGCTTGGCTTCCTTTACTGGTTTCTAGGAGGATCAGGTGCAAGCAAATGAGGGTATGTTCCTCTTTTATGGTTTCAAATGCTGTGGCCAGGCTTACTGACTGTGTCTTCCTTCCCAGCCTTGGACAGCAGCTTCCTCCCCAGCCTTGGGCAGTGAGAACCCTGGGAAAAGAACTCACAGGGATTGATTCTGCTTAGACACGGGTGCACACCCTGCTGAGGAAATGTGGCAGGAAAGGTTGGGATTCTTGATTGAGTTAGATAATACTTCAAGAAACCTACTGCTTGATTGGTGAGGAAAGATAACATTTCCAGGAACTTACTACCTGAATGGTGAAGAAAGAGGGTGCTTTGAGGAACCTGCCACCTGATTGGTGAAGAAAGACAATGCTTCAAGGTACCTGCTGTTTGAGAGGTGAGGAAAGATGATGTTTCAAGGTACCTGCTGCCTGAGTGGTGAGGAAAAGCATTGCTTGAAGGGCCCTGCTTTATGATTGGTGAAAAAGATCTGCTCTCTGCTTGGTGAGCAAGTGTGATGTGAAAGACCCAACCATCTGATTAGTGAGGAAAGGCATCTCTTCAAAGTCCCAGATCTTTCCCCTCAGCTTTTTCTTTTCCTGATGTCACTGCCTTAGAGAATATGGGAATTTTGAATCCTCAGTTCCCCCCAGGGACACTTCCCACCAAAAAGAGACTCTGAGATCTTGGCAAGAACCAGCTTTAGGAGAACTTCAGATGCTGACAAGGGGAGGTGCACCCTTGAGATCTTCACACAAGGTCTCTTGGTCAATTCCCTACCACCACCACTATGGAGGTCTTCTGCCTTGTCTGTCTAGGATCAAGTGGTTCAAGGAAATTGTTCCTTGGGTGGAATCATATTGGCCCCAGCATTTAAATTTGTGATGGGTTGCTCTCAGAAGTTTCCAAAATCTTATAGGTGTGGTGCCACCTCCAGACCCTGGCTCCTGAGATTGACCTCAGAGAGCCCCATCTTAGGCCCTCAGGTGAGGGCTGCACTTCTTTGCTTTGTTTCAGATGAATTTCACAGGGGAATGGGGACAACACCACAGGCAGGGGCTCTTGACTCCCAGGTTGGCTTGGGAATGACCGTCAGGACCCTCTTTACCCTCAACTTCTTGGGGTCTGGGAGGGGCCCAGGCTGGGGACGGAGGCCACCCATACACTGCAGGCGATTGGCTGATTCGAGACCTTGTTCAATTTAGAGCAGGGGTGGACACAGACAAGAACAGTCTGGAACAAGACATTAGATTCCAAACGTTATTATGCAGTCCCCCGTTTGGGAGGTTTCGTAGCAACAAATTTGTTGGATTCTTTTTCCCCTCCCCTAGTTTAGAAGCAAGCCAGGCCTGGCAGGATTGGTGCATACAAAGGGCTGTGATAAACATGCCCAGGGAACAGGCTGCTGCACTCTCCAGCTATTCAGCGCAATTTCACAGCACTGGGATGGCCTCATTATGGTGTGGGCTGTTGTCCTATACAAAGTCAGATGAGATAAATTTCTCCCTTTTCTCCGCAGAATGGTTTGTGAATGATACTCGTCCTGGAATCTGTCAAAAGATAGGAGGTTTTGTTTACCATTTGTCTTCTTTATGGACTTTGGGGGCTCTTTCTTTTTAGAGCCGGCAAAGAAGACATTGCTGTTTAACCATGTCAGCCTTGCCTCCATTGATAACAATATTAATTTATCATCTTCTCAAACCATCTGTGATGGATAAAGACATTCCAGGAGTCTCCTGTGAACCGAATTGCGATGAGAATTAAGAAATTCCAATCATTGCATCTAGCACCCCCATACAAAGGGCGTGCGTTCCATCTCACCGAGAGCCCGTTTTCTTCACTCATCGCCCTGCCGCCTTCCAGCCTGCAGTGATTGTGGCTGAATGCAGTCAGCTAAGAAAGTGCCTGAGTCCCAAGATGTAGCAAATGTGACTGAATGCGGTCAGCTAAGAAGGTGCCTGAGTTCCAAGAGGATGCAGTCATTAGCAGACTGAAGCATACAATAGTCCTCATGGTCTTTGCCAGCACATCCTTATGGCTCCCACCTACCCCTCACTTCTCTCTGCAGAGGGTTGGGAGGTGTAAAGGAAATGAGCACCTCAGTCTTGCCCTGTCTGGCTCCCTGAGCCACTGTGTGCAGGGTGGGCCCCCCATGGCTTTCTCATTCGTAGTTCTCAACCTTCACTTCATGGCATTATTTGTCTCAAACGTGCGCTGTGATTCTTACCCTTGGCCGCACACTGAAATCACCTGGGGAGGGTTACAAATTCTGCTGCCTGGGTCCCACCTCTAGAGACTCTGGTTTAATTAATGGGTCCACATGAGACCTGGACATTGAGAACTGAAAAAGTCTCCAAGTGACTCTAATGTGTAGCCAAGGCTGGGCTGAGAACCACAGAGAATAAGAAATGAGGATGGCGAGTTGCTCTTGGTGGTGTCGATTACAAAAAAACTCAGAGGTGCATAGCCCCAGGATGTATTCTTTTTAAGGGAGAGATTTATCAATACATTTAAATACTTTTATTATTCCCATAATGAAAACTGGGGGGGGGGGGCAGGGATGGCGTTTAAAATTTTTTAATTTTTAAATCCTGCTGGGCAAGGCTGAATGCTTAGCACAACCTGATATCCAGCGTCCAGATCAAGGCATGCGATCAGATGGTCATCAATGCTGGATATGTAGTGCATGTATGTGCATGCCCACGTGTATGTTTAGATCTGATCATTCGAGGGTTTATTCACAGCACAGCTAAGGTTCTGTGACCTCCCACCTCTCTTGGCCTTCCTGTTTTGAAGGCAGTATCCATGCTACAAAAGCTTCAGGAGCACCCTTTCTGTTTGTGGGTTCCTTGTCACATTTTCACTTCCTGTCACTTGGGAGGGGCGGTGTAGGGACAAGGATTGGTCATCTGAGGCTGGAAGATAGTGGCTGGAGCAGTTCTAGCTTTGAGGGCAGAGACTCCAATCCAAGAAGCGGCCTCCATTGTGGCAAGGTAAGGTCAATACCCACTGGAGAGAACCTGACATCTTAACTTGATCTCAGAGAGCCCCATCATAGGCCCTCAGGTGAGGGCTGCACTGCTATACTTTATTTCGGATGAGTTTCACAGAGGAATGGGGACAACACCACAGGCAGGGGCTCTTGATTCCCAGGTTGACTTGGGAATGACCATCAGAACCATCAGGTGGAAGAGCTTAACTCCCGCTTTGACCTATGTTGGCACATCTTTTCCCGATTACGTGGGGGAATGTGGGCATCAGAAATCCTCTCTACAGACTTGGCTGCATGTTCAAAGTCTATAGGGCATTGGGCAAGTCAAGGGACCTCTCTAGACCTCAATCTCCTTATCTGTGGGATGATGTTCAGATTTCTGGTCTCTAAGTCTCTTCCAGCTCTGACATTCCACATTTCATGTGCTCCTCTTAAATCGTCAAAATTGTTTAACAGTCCCTGATACAGGAGGACAATTCCTTGCAGAGGTAAAGTTTGTGATCTGGTGATTCAGAAACACTGGTAGAGCCAGGAAATCAGGTAGAGGTGGTTTTATTCCAAAGTCTTTAGAAATCTGGTGACTCGGCCCCGGTGGCACGCTTTGCTAAAAACAGGATCTTTCTGCCCAGCCCTGCCCTCATTCCCTGGGCATCCTTGGCCAGTGTCTTCACCTCCCCAGATGTACATGCCTCCATCTCTCAGGTCCACTCTCATGCCCAGATGCCACATGGACATTTCACGTAGGATTACCAGGGTCCCTTGTGCTTGAGCAGAAAAGACTCCTGATCTTTGAACTTCCCAAATTAATGGAAGGGCTAGGTTTGGCGGCCAGAGTGTTAAAGACATTTTACTCAGGAAATAGTGTCTTTCAGACTTTGGCTATCAGGAGAGCACTAGGGCAGGGGACAGGGCTTGGGATGAATAGCTTTTAAAAGCATGGAACTCGGAGTTATTCAGACCTCTGGCTAAGATACTTCTGGGAGCCTCAATTTTCTCATCTGAAAACAGGAGTAATAATAGCCCCTCCAGGGTTATGGTCACATTAAATGAGTTGATGTGGAGGAGGTCCCGGCACATAGCACGTGCTGCATAAACATTAGCTATCTGTACAAGTTGAGAAGAACAGAAAAACTAGAACCTTCCACCATTGTCAGCATCCACACAGGGTAGAGAGGACTCCTCTGGCTCTCTGGTTGCCTTAGTTCTTTCTATGAGCACTGGTGCTTGGAAGAACTGGCCCCTCTTGCTCAAAGGACTCAGACCAGTGTGGACTTTGTGACCAGTTCCCACAGGACTGGGCAAAGTCCCACAGATTTTGCCCTCATGGTGTCAGACACTCTCAACAAGGGATTTGTACACTTTGGGAGCAAAAAAATGATAATAGAGTTGAATGGCAGAGATGTGTCCAGCAGTTGCTTGTGGAGGCTCAGTGCACAGAGATGGGGACAGGTTGTGCATGTTCAAATGTGATCTGAAAGTGCCACTAAGAAAGAGCAGGTGGCATCCAAGAGGCTCCCTGATTGAACTGGGGTTTGGAGGCAGATGTGAAGCCTGAACTGGTCTCACTGTCCTACAGTACAGAGCCCAGGCTCGTACTCCTCCCCACCCTGTCCTACAGCCCCTGCCCTCCTGCCTCAAGCCTGTGCGACACACACACACACACACACACACACACACTCACACTCACACTGGGAACCACTTGCAGAACCTGTGCTTTTCTCCTCAGCTGTAAAACAGGTGCAGTAAGACTGTAGTTAGCTAGATCATGGAGGATCAAATAACCCAGTTTGGGATTATGGGGCTCCCCTCCCCCTTCCACTTCCTGCTGTCTGCACCTTGATCTGAAAGTGGCAGGGAAAGATGAGGCCTGCAACTTGAAACATTTATTCTTTTGTGCCTCGTTAGCAACTGCCAGGGGGAAAGGAAAATGTAGCTTCGGAGGAGGTTGACACCAGCAGCTGAAATGACACTTGGGATTATGTTCAGATTTCAGCGATCCTCGCTCCCTAGTTAGCACTGAGAATTTAAGAGTGGAGAGCGCTGCGTAGCTGAGCATGGGATGACCCAGGATATGAGGGATTGTCGTTCCTGCTTGCTTCCGCATTCTTTCCTCCAGATGCACCAGCGAAGTGGCCTTTTCCCCATGGGAAGAGGGGCAGATTGACCCTGAGTTACCTTCAGATTGGTAGCAAGACCGTGTGTTCATTGATCCAGCAAATGTTTATTGATCACCTGCTGCATGCTAGGCATGGTCCCTTGGAGATTGCTTATTGAAGGGAAGTTGACAATAAAGAAGATAACTATGGATTGTGGTGATTATACGGAGGAAATTAACAGGATGGGGATGCTGTTCTGCAGGGTGGCCCTGGAGATGATCTTTGAGGACCTGGGTGTGGGGTGAAAACAGCCACAAGAAAGCTGAGGGAAGAGCATTCCAGGCAGTGCCAAGTCTGGAGCTAGGAAAAGGCTTGTTGGGCCCTTTCTGAGAAGTGAGGCCAGGGAGGAAGGGGCAGGGCCAGTTCATCAGAGTCTAGAGAGGAGGTGGGTCCTGTTCTAAGAGCATCAGAAGCTGCTGGAAGGAGAAGGGTGACCTGAGCATTGTGTCAGTCCTACCATTTAAGAAGCTGCTTCTGTAAGACAAGCCACAGATGAAGAGAAGATACTTACTCATGCCATATCTGATGGAGGGGTTGGAATCCTGAATATGTAAAGAACTCTCACAACTCAACAGGAAGAAAACAGACAACCTAATTAAAAATGGACAAAATAAATAAATACATGAAACATCCTTAGTCGTTAGGGAAATGCAAGTTAAGATCACAATGAAATACCACTACACTCCTGTTTGAATGTTGAAACTTAAAAGTACCGACAGTTTCCAGCACTGGCAGGGCTGAGGAACTACTGGAACTCTCATACACTGCTGGATGGCATGTCAACATGGCACAGCAGCTCTAGGAAACAGTTCGGCAGTTTCTTATAGAATTAAAAGTTAAGCATAGACCTGTCATACTACCTAACAATCCCACTCCTAGGTATTTATTCTAGAGAAATGAAAATTTAGCTAAAAACCTATCAACGGATATTTATAACAGCATTATTCATAATTGCCCCAACTGGAAACAGCCAAGGTATACTTCATTGGGTGAATGGATAAACAAATGGGGGCACATTATATGAAGGAATACTACACAGCAGTGAAAATGAATGAATTGTTGATTCATACAACACGAATGGATCTCAAATGCATTTTGTTGAGTGAAAAGGGGCAGTCTCAAAAGATTACTTAATATACAATCCCATTTGTACATCCTGTACACATGGACATTGTGCATACAATCTCAGAATAAGACATTCTGAAAAAGAGCGAACCATAGGATAGGGAACAAATCATCAGTTGCCCAGAGTAGGGGAGGGAGCTGGCTACAAAGGGGACACAAAAGGGAATTCTTGGGAGTGCTGGACTGCTCTGTATACCTGTTGTGGGGACCGTTACAAGAATCTATGCCTGTGATAAAACTCATAGAGCTATATACCTAAAAAGAGTGGATTTTACTCTGTGTAAATTAAGTAATAGTAACAATAAGAAGCACCTTCCTAAGGCTCTCTGACCCTGTGTCTTTGGGCCTTCTGTTCTTCACCTCCCATGCCTCAAAGCTCTGAACTCACTTAAAGGCCAGCCTCCCTGAATTAGCATTTCCTCCCCCTCCATTGCTTTGCCTACCCGATACCTTCTCTACCAGCTAACATTAAGTCCCCTCCATTCCAGGATGCCCTAACAGCCTCACCAGCATTCCCATGTTTTTTCTCTTGGATGCCAATCCTTCACACCTGTCTTGGGGAGTGGAGATGAAACAGGTACTTAAACAGCCCTTTGTGTCTCACATCATCCTTTCCCCAGTGCCACCTGGGGTAGTCCTTCTAGGGTTCCCCTAAGAGGCCTGACACCCACAAGAACTATGGGACTGTGGAGAGCCTTTGGATGCCAATTTTCTCTGAAGATGCAGGCCCTTGCTCTCTGTGGACTGCTGCCACTGTATCAGTCATACCCCAGTCCTCCTCCTCCCTGACCTCTATAGCAACCAGAGATCAGCCTGGCCGACATGGCATGGCCTGTCTGCAGGGTCCCTCCCACCCCTGCTTTCTCATGGGTGGCATCCAGGTGCCCAGATCAGGCCTACTTATAGCAAAAGAGAATGTTCCTTCCTAACCCAATAGACAGATGCAGCCCTTGGCATAAGCTGCAGGCCTTGGAGTCCCATGGGGCCTCATGATTGGCTCCAGGGATCAGCCATCCCTGGGGGAACCTGGCAAGATTCCCATACTCCCTGCGATAGCAATGTTCCAGAATTCAGAGCAGAGTGATTTCTCTGCCTGTTGCATTCCTCAATGCCTTGGAAGCCTTGTGAGGACTAGGAGGGGTGTCTTCCCACTGTGTGTCTGTGACCCAATCACTTCTTCTTGTAAGGACACCAGTCATGTTGGATTAAGGCTCACCCTAATGACCTCATTTTAAATTACCTCTTTAAAGGGCCCTATGTCCAAACATATCTGCTCCTGAGATGCTTGGGGTTAGAGCTTCAACATATGCATTGTGTGTGGCAGGGGGGATACAATTCAGCCCATAATACAAGGCCAGGCTGGAAGCTGTGAGTGGTAACTGTGGCGATGTCTGAAGTGAGGGTAGGTGTCACAGCTGCTCTGTCTCACCTGTCCTGTCTGAAGCTGCTCCAGAGGGACTCATGCCAACCCGGCTCTCCTCTCCTCCACAAGATTATGCCCTGGAATCTCTGCCATTTGAGGGTCCTTCCTGACCCCGAGAGCCTATGGAGCCAGGATCCTCAGAAAAAGTAGCCGGACCTCTTGATAGGAGCCCAGGATGGACTTCCAGAAAGCCACAGCATGAGCCGCAGTGGAAAGGGGGCCACCCTCGAGATGCATCCCCTTCCCCACAGAGGCAATGGGCTTCTGGAGATCCAGGACAGAGGGCATCATAGAGAATGGGAGAGGCAGCTTCACGGGCACAAGAAGCTGGGGATCAGAAGCATCTGTCTTTCAGGTCAGTTTTTCCAGGGCTCTCAGAAGTCGCTTGGTGCCCTCCTCTTCACTGACAATCCAAGTCTCCACAAGAAGACTCCAGCACAATGCAGGCAGGTGCTGGGGTGAGGCAGGGCCATCAGTAGGGGTGCACGGAAGGCCCAATGTGCACTGCAGCATGAGCCCTTTCCTTGACCTCTTAGCAGGGACACTTCAGTGAATGGCAGCAGAGGTGGCGACAGTCCATGGGGGCAGGCCACCACCCTGGTTTCTGTGAAGTTGGAAGTGAGTTTAGCATGAGTGTAGACCCCTTACACTCTTACAGATGAGCCATGTGTGGTCTGAAGAGAGGAAAGCACTAACCCAGGATCACTGTTGGATGAAGGGGGGATAGAACTAGGTCTCCTGTCATCTATCTTAAACCATTTGGGTCACCTGAGCTGTCTGTCCCTGTCTGATGACCCAGAGCAAGGACGGTCTAGTTCTCCATCTCACCAGGAAACTCCAGCCTGCCGTGTTCATGGGAAACCCAATCCTGCCATGTTCTCAGGAACCTGGGCTTCCGTCTGGTTTCACCTTTCTCTTTATGGAAAAAACCTCAAGTAAATTGTTTCTCATGACCAGGTGCTGCCTGTTTCATGCAGACGGGGTGACCTGCCATGGAAGGGATTGAACTTTCTCTGAAAAGAGTGGCTGACTTCCAGGGAAATGGGAGTCACCAAAGAGGTTTCCTGTGGCAGAAGACGTTCTGACCCAGACTGTGTTCTCAGAAGAATTAGGGAGGTTCAGTCTTCATTCCCCTCACCTGACTCCTGCTGCAAAGGAAAGGCCTCCATTCACCTAACTTCCACCCACTCCCTCTCTCACTCTACCCCTCCTCTTCCTGCTCACTGCGGCTCACTGCATGTATGTGTGTTCTTAGGAATATGTGTATGTGTCTGTTCGTGTCTCTATGGGTTTGAGTGTATGCCTGTGTGTCTGAGTTTGTAGATAGAAATTGTGTGTGTGTGTGTGTGTGTGTGTGTGTGTGAGAGAGAGAGAGAGAGAGAGAGAGAGGATTAATCAGAATTTGTGTCTGTGTCTGTGTTTTGGGGTATATGCGTGAGTGTGGATGTGTGTGAGTTAGTGGAAATTTTTGTGTGTCTGTGTTTGTATTTCAGGGTTGAGGGTCTGTAACAGGATTCCTTTAACTTTCTCTTCCTAAGGGCCAGGGTCTGAGGCTTCTTTTTGGGCTTAGACACTCTTCTTTTGACTTTGCTAGTCAGATTCTCTTTTCCAAGCTATAGAGGAACTCACTACGGGGCATTGTCATCTGTCAACTCTTTTTACCCCTTGAAACTCACCCTTTTCACAGCGGGTTATAATTTGGGCCATCCCTATTCATGAGGTTTTGTGGAAAGCCCTTACTTGAAGGTCATTTGGCTGGGAATTGAGAATGAGTACTATGCACGCCTAATAGGATGCATTTGGCTGCAAGTAACAGAAAACCCATTTCATATTAGTCTAAACAGGTATGATCTTATTTCTCCTTGCAGAACAAGAAGTACAGAGGAGGCCAACCAGAGAGGCTTGGGGGGAGGGGGCCCTGAGTGGTACCCTGAGCGATCCGGGCAATATCCATCTCTCTGCACAACCCCCCTTCTGCAGTTCACCTTGCCAGCCAAACACATCTCATAGGGTTGTTTTGAGACCAGAAGAGACAACACGTATGAGAGAATATGGATGTGCTAAGGGGGTTGACAGGTGTCCAGATGTGGAGGCTGCTGCTGAGGAGTGCTCTGCCTTGGGCAGAATGGAGCCTGGGGATGGGCACTATGCCCTGGGTGTCCTTCTGAGGCTCCCCACCCTTTGGTACTTCAATGGCTTCCTGTCCTACAATAATGATTTGATGCTGTGAAAGCAAGCACACATCAGCCTGCTACCTCCATTAGACCAGACAAATGGGTTCAATTCTTTGCAGAATCTTAGGAGGAAGATTCAGAAGTCCAGCAGTAAGCATCAGATCAAATTGACCACAGTGTGGGCTCTTAGGAAATGCCTTCTGCACATGGCAGATACAGAGTTGCCCTGCCATTACCGAGGCTGGCCTTCGGCTCCAGCGGACCTCAGCTGGCGCCTGGCTCCTCGGGCACTGTGCCAGCCCAGGCAGCTGAGCAGGTCACCAGCTGTGAGGAGCCGCAGGGGAGAACAATGGGCTGTCCTCCTGCCTCCACCCAAAGTCTGCTCTGGGCTGGCTGCTGCCAAGATAAAGATGACCTGGGCCAATGGTGGTGTCTGTGTGTGACTTGGCTCTGAACCTGCAGTGACTGAGCAACCTTTGGTGACCTCCCTCCAGCCACGTTCGAGGATCCAGAAGTTACTGGTGCACAGCTGTGTTCCATCAGCACCGAGGGAAGAACGTCTTGGCACAAATCTTAGAATTACCAGCAGGCTACGGGAGGTCAGCTGGCATGAGCCCCTGGAGTCCCCATCCACCTGGTGCCCCACACCCTTATCAGGAGCTTGGGACAGTGAGAGCCTGTGCTATGGCCCTCAGCATTCACACAATGCAGGCTTAGTCTCCCTTTCCATCACAGGATAAACTTAAGAGGCCATAGGGAAGCCGGGCTCGGTGGCTCAGCCTGTAATCCCGTGCTTTGGGAGGCTGAGGTGAGTGGATTGCCTGAGCCTGCGGGTTCGAGACCCGCCTGGGCAACTTGGCGAGACCTCATCTCTACAATAAATCAAAAAATTAGCCGGGC